>JAPSGF010000249.1:48606-160436 GCA_035772895.1 Perdix hodgsoniae | reverse complement strand
CCCCCAGCCTCATCTCGAGTCAGGAGGTGGGTCAGGTCCTGCGGGAGGGAGGGGAAGGGGCGCTACTGGGATGGGGAAAACCTATGGGAGAGACTGGGCCCCACATCAAAAAGGGTCACCTGCGTGTCTCTGGAGGGGATGTGGCCTCTGTCCTGGCTCTAGGTCGGCCCGATGGGAGGGGAACAGTCCAAGCCATTGTCTGACCCTGCTGAGGAGTCCCGGGAGGAGCGGCCCTGGAGGAAGCGGATGATTTTGTCGATGGTGGCTTCTTGGTACTCGTGGGACCACCTGTGTTGGGGAGAAGAATCGGAGCAGTGTTTTCCATTGAGATGCCACAATCTGGCTCAGCGCAGCTCCCCTTCTCTCCACAGGAGATGCGTGAGCCTTTGGTCCCTCATGCTCCGAAATACCCGGAGTGACTCAGTTCCCCTTTGGCCTCCGCTACCTCCCTTGTTGCTTCTCCCAACTGCCTCATGCTCTTTATCACTGTTTATGCAAGTTAAGGAGCCAACAGCGTGGCAGAGATCCCCCTTACTTACTTGATGCCATTAAATTTCAGGACAGCCCTCATGTCCTTGGGAAGTGTTTCTGGATCAGGCCACTCAAAATGATCTGTGACGGGGACAATGTTCTTTCCAGAGTTCAGGGCTGTCACGATCTCCTGCAGGAACACACAGGTACACAGGGCATGGCCACGTGAACCCATCACCTGCTGCTCCAGCACCCACCGTGCTCCCCGTGTCGCACCCCTCACCTTGTGCACCCAGTCCTTGCAGTCAGGGTCTGCCATGCACTTATCCAGCGCGTGGGGCGAGAGGACCAGCACAAAGTTGCGGGCGCTCAGGACGCTCTGGGTCAACTTGTCCTCAAACTTCCCCGCCTCCAGCTTCTCCACGTCAATGAACACACTGAAGCCATGCAGCTGCAGGTGGACCTTCAGCAGGCTGAGGGTGAGAGGAGAGGACAGCAAGTGGCACAGCGCTGGAGATGCCTGCTGCCAGCCCAGGCTGCCCAGGCTTTGGGCTCCCTGTTGTGACCTCCACCAGGACCACGTGAATAAAGGTAAATCAGTGCCAGAGAGGGGAGGTTGGAGGCGATGGGACAGGAAATGAGCTCCTTCATCATGCACTGAACTCAATTCCAGCACCACAGTGCTGTCCATTGGACGTGGGACTCACCTGGCCAACTGTGACCCTGAGCTCCTCCGGTAGCTGATAAATACATCGGTCCCATTGGATGCCGTTTGTAACGTTACAGGAGAATGAAGCGTTTCTAAGCAGAGCCAACAGCAATGAAAACAATTAAAAGTGCCCAACCAACCGCTTGCCCCAACCAACCCTCCATGCTCTCGCACCCCTTGCGGCAGAGAGGATGCGGATGCGGTGGAAGCCGGTGCTGATGTGGCAGTCCTCCTGCAGCTGCTGCTCCGTCACGCGGTGCAGGAGGTTGCGGTTGATGCCACAGGTCAGCAGGTTGTAGGTGTACTGGCGGAACATGGGGTCAATGCTACCCAGCCAGTCGGCCAAGTTGCTGCGGTCGCAGGTGGAGTAGTTGGCGAAGGTTTTCAGTTCTGTCAGCTCCCGGAAAAACCTGGCAGGGCAATGAACGGAAGCATGGAGTGGGGATGGGGTGCTGCTGGTCCAGGCAGGACCTGGAGGTGTTTGGTTCCATGTCTTTAGGAGAGAGCATACCAACATGTCATGGTGTAGAAGGAAAAATGTAAATGGAGGCAAGCAGCCGTGTGGCTGCAGATCCTCAGGATGCAGAGGAGCTCAGCTAAGGGAAGAGGGCTCAGGTAAGTCTGTGTCCTTCTGGGTAACCTGCAGGACCCTCTGTGGTTTCTATGCCATAGGTGGGAGCACTCCTACCTCTTTCGGGTGATGCTGGAGCCCATCCCCAGGTCTTCCTGCAGCTCCTCCTCTGTCAGCCTCAGGAGAATGTCTCCATCCACCTGGTGCTCCTGCCAAGTGAAATCAAGGCTGGAAAGATCCTACCAAGGAAACCCAGGTCCTGCCCACAGGTGTCCCTGCCCATTACACAACCCTACCAGGAAATTTGGGCAGAACTTGGTGAATCCGATCTGCTGCAGCCACGTCTGCACCTCACAGGGCTTCCAGTTGGGAACAGTGGGCAGGATGCGTCGGGGCACCTCCTCCCCTATCAGACGCAGCACCTTTTTGGCCAGGGAGGAGGTGGTGCTGCTGGTGGAGTAACAAACCACTCTCTTGAGGCTCTGCGTGGCCCCAATCTCACTGAAAACCTGCAGGCACAGTGGGAAGAGGCATCACTTGGCTTCCCCTCCTCCTGCCCACAACCTGGGGCTGGGGCACTTAGTGAGCTCAAGGAGCACAGAGGACACTGGGACATGGTTGTGGCATCGCTGCCCTTTTGCACATCCTTCCCTCCAGCCAACCTGCCTTTTAGCTCTCCTTCCAACCTACCCTTTACCTTTGTTTTCTTCTGTCTAGCCTTGATGGCAGCCTCGGTGCACAGGTAGAAGGCAGCGATGCACTGCGCCTCCAGCCGTGAGCTGTCCAGCAAGGGGACCAAGCGCTGCAGGTCCTCAGCTGTCCTGCCCTGGCTGTTGTCACTGCTCCCCAGCATATCACACGCAAACTGCTCCGGATCCAATGAGGCAATGAACGGCTCCACCAGAGCCAGTGTCCCCGAGCGCTCCACCTCCTTCTCGATTTCCTTGTTGGTGGCCAGCACGGCGATGGCCAGGCAGGCGTGCAGGCGGATGAATTCATCATCTCTTGAGAACACCAATGGGAAAAGCCACTCGGCTGCTTTCTTCTTGATCATCAGGCGCTGATTACCCTGCCCGCCATACATGGCACAGTTGGCCAAGGCCATGGCACAGTGCCGCAGCACCACGGGATCTGTCCAGCGACACCAGTAGAGGATGGCATCCAGGCCCCCGTCAGAGATGAGCTGGGAGCAGGTCTCCTCAGTGTGCTTGAACATGTGCTCCAGGATGCCAGAGATGCTCTGAGCCAGCTGGGGAACGTCTCGCTCCTTGGCTAGGTTCAGGATCACACCTAGACCAATCCGGGCAATCCGGTCCCTGCGGGGAGAAGACCCCATAAGGACCCCTTGTACCATGGTACCATTCATGCCATGACAACCAGATGTTGATCCATGGACCACAGCTGCTGGATGTGCTGCCAGCTGCAGAAATGAAAGAGCTCCAGGTGCAGGGTGAGGGGTGCACAGCCTCATGTGCTGCGCTCATTTTCTGCTCCAGGTAAGACACACACAACAATCGGCAGCACAGGGTAGGCTAATGGCAGGCTGGGAATATCACAGAATCACAGAATGGCCCAGGTTGGAAGGGATCTCAAGGATCATGAGTCTCCACAGGCAGGGCCACCATCCTCCCTATTTAATACCAGCCCAGGCTGCCCAGGGCCCCATCCAACCTGGCCTTGAACACCTCCAAGGACGGGGCATCCACAGCCTCTCTGGGCAGCTGTTCCACCACCTAACCACAATCATAGTAAAGAACTTCTCCCTGACATCCAACCTCAATCTTCCCTCCTTCAACATAAAACCATTTCTCCTTGTCCTGCTGTTATCTACCCTTTCAAAGATTCGACTCCCCTCCTGTTTACAGGCTCCCTTCATCATGCTCCAGGTGAAAACTCATGTGCCTCTGAGCCAGAGCTCCGCTCCCTGTGTTGCTACCAAGCTGAGGACCCGGCTGAGCAACTGCTGCCAATGACAGCATGCAGCAACGTGGGGTCTGGCCCTGTGCCACCACCAGCAGCAGCAACTTTGCAGATCAGCACAGGCAGCAGATCCCATCCTAGCCCTGTCCACATTCAGCACAGTCCCCCACACACTGAGACACAGCCTCTCCGCAGCCCTGTGCTCTCTTGGAAGGGGACAGCTGGATGGGGCCGTGCCCAAAGGGTGAGGAAGGGGGAAATGTTGGGCACTCTGCTGCTGGGTCACGGGCACAGGGTCTAAGCCCGAGCAGTTCCAGGCTGGGGGGCACCAGCACTTCTGGGAAGGCTGCAGCCATGTGACTGGTGCTGACCTTGGGTTGAATTTGGCAGCCAACGTCATGGAGAGCTCTGGAAACAAAGCCTGCGCCCTGGGCTGGCTGCCAGCCCGGCTGCGGTGGGTGGTGACATGGGCCCCACTTATCGATGGGGCCGGGGGCCTCCAACTGTTCCTGGAGCAGCTCTGGCAGTCTCCTAGCAGACAGCTGAGCGCTGCATTCTGACCGTGCCACGGAGGCTCCTGGGATTAATTCACTCTAATGGGCTTTCCCTATTTAGCTCTGCTTCTTTGTGCAGCACACAGCAAAGGCTGGGCTGTGACTCCTTGATCTAAGAGTGAGATACGCTGCACATGGAGCTGGAGCGAGACCCTCAACCGTGGCCAGGATTTCTCAGCATGTTTCCTAAGCAATGGTTTGGGGCACCAATCCCAGCAAGCAGAGCTGCAGGAGTCTGGCAGGGTTTTAGGTAAGGGGTTGAACAGTGATCACAGAATGGGGTGAAACCCTTTGGTGATGTGAGCGGTGCACTGGGACTGCTGGGTTGTGCTGGGTGCCACGTGTACACATGCTGGTGCACGCCCTCATGCTTCCACCCCGTTGGTGATGCTGCTCCAGCACAGCCTGACACCTCTCACCTGTCCTGTGGCACAGCACATGCACCTCCAGCTTCCATAGAGCCATGAGTTGAGTGCTCCCATGGCCACCAACCTATGGCCTTTACTGGTCAGCAGCAGGAAGTCTCTGGGAAATAGCTTCATCCTCCTCCTCTTGCTATGGTTATGGTTAGGGGGCAGCTGTGTCATTCCTCCTTGGAGTGAGATGCCCTGATGCAGACAAACCACCCAGATCTCCCAGCAGACTTCTTAGGGACACCTGGGCTGGGGTGGCTCGTAGAACTTCCCAACTCCATGCCAGCATCTCCTGCGCTGGGGCAGCAAGCTGTGAACCCTGCATGCATGCAGGGGGGAGGCACTGGGAGCACTCAGAAATCTAAGGGGTATGAGTGGCTCCTGATGGACTCACCTGTTCTCTGCCACCAGGATCTGCTCCAGCAGCTGCCCCGCCTGGCACTTGGTCTCCAGCTCGGCCGTGTAGAGCAGGTTGAGCAGCAGGTCCAGGCCTCCCTCCAGACGGATGGCATCACACAGTGCTTTGGCCACATCCCTGCCCAGCGTGGGCATCCCCCAGGCTTCCTCTACCAGCTGAAATATCTCAGCGATGGCTTTCCTCATCTCAGCAGGGCCCGCAGCCTGCTTGGCTCTGGCAATGGAGCACTGCAGGGCGGGCAGGATCCGCTCCAGAGCCGCCCGTATGTCCGAATTCACCCCGGGGGAAACCTCGCGGCGCTCCCAGGAGCCGCCTGCAGCCCAGCATCCCGCCTGGCTCACGCATTCGGGTACCGCCAACCTCTCCGCACCAGACATGGCGAAGAGCCGGCACAGCCGATGGACGGAGACGAGCAGGGTGAGCACCATCGACATCCCTTAGCGCAGCATCCTCAGAGCCCGCCCGCTGGCACCACCCTGGCAGGACTCCTTTTTGGGGATGCAGGGTGGGGACCCGATGGCAGAACCACGCTCAGCATCCCGGCTCGCCCGCAGCTGATGTCACCCAATCCAAGCGCCGCCTCTGCGAGGAGGGGCTCACCCCGCTGCAGCCCCCCCTTATGCCCAGGGCCCTCCTCTTGCACGCAGCCCCTGCCCAGCCCCCTGTCCCCGTGTCCCCCCTCCCCATATGCCCCGGAGACCTCTATGGTCGTCCCTGGGGTAGGGAGCGCCGTGGTGGCCGTGGCACCGCATTTTGGACGCATTTAGCATCGTGCACTGCGCTGTGTAGCTGCTGCATGGGAAATTCAGAGCAGCTCTTGGGTGGGCTCGGGATTTGCATGATAAAAGAAAGAGCAAGGCACCCTGGGCCCCTTTTATTTCCTTTTTCCAGGCCAGACGTGCTCAGGGCAGAAATGCTTTGCGAGGAGCAGCTTAAATCCTCAGCTCCAAAAACAGCTCAGCCCCAGACTTAAATCCAAGCTGATGTTGTGATGCCACAGAGCCACTTCTAATCCTCCCAGGACCCAGAAGAGACGCAGGGAGGGACATCAGACTGCAGAGGAGGCAAGAAGGAGGCACAGAACCAGTAAGCAGTTCCTTGATAAGTCCTTATCAGGGGTCGCGGTGCTGTGATGCAGGATTTTTTGCTGTGGAGGGGGCAGAGTTCAAGCCCTTCCCTTTGCCTTGTCCTAGAGAGCTTTGTTTTGTTCTGCTTTGCTTCTTGGGAGGGTTTCAGGAGATTGGTGGGAGCTGAGAGTGGGGAGGTGGCTGGGAGCCTGGAAGCAGTGAGCGGTTCTGTCTGAGACCATCAGTAATGAGGATTTGGTGCTGCCCAGTCCCTGGTGCTGCCTTGAAGGTCCGCAGCCCCTCTGTCTACCCCCACTCTTGGCTATGTGGGGATGGGATGAAGGCAGTGCAACACTTGCTTGCACCCAGGGATAGTGCCAGCCCCAACTGGGAGCAGGAGGGGGGTGAGGGGGCTGCAGGAGGAACCCTGCCCCATAGCCTGTTGCTCAACCAGAGCTGGAAATACCTCACTCGGCACCAGACCAGAGGTCTTCCCAGCAAGGGAGGGCGCAGCCAATGCCAGGAACTGGCTGTGCCCAGCCTGGCTTGGGGAAAGCCCACAGGGCTGTCTTCTCTCCCCAAATTTTGTCACTTGGAGTGGCACTGTGGCCACCCCAGGATGGGCATTCCCCAGTGGAGCTCTGCCCCAGCAGCACCCCAGCGGTATGAAACAGCCAGAGTGCGATCACCGTCACCTTGTGCACATTTGCTCCTTGCCCCCGATTAAATAACCGTCCTGCAGTTATCAGGAGCTGCCGAAAGAGCTGAGTTGACATTAATTAGTAACTGAAAAGCTTGGTCAGAAAGGGAACGAGAGGAGCAAAATACACAGGCTTTTGTTTGCCTACCGTAGCGAAAGTGCACAGCGCTTCCCTCTGCCTACAGCTGCTCACCCCCAACCCCACTCCCTGGGCAGTGGCCCCATATTCTGCCTGCATCCTTTAGGTCTCCCTGCCTGTTGCCAGGCTTCCTGTGAGGCAGCGATCCCCAAACCCTCCAACTTGTGAGCACACGCACAGAGCTTTTCCCCAGACACGACATGGGCTGAGAAGGGAGGAGAGCAGGAGGGAGAGCGCTGCCCATCATCCCATGCAACTGACCTTGCCCTGTTTGTTTTCTCCGGGGCAGGCTGAGCAAACAGCGGATGCTGGGGCCCCAGCTCTGCATCCTGCTCAGTCACAGTAGGGCTGCGCTCCCGGCTGCCCACCATGAGGCTGCTGTTGCCTGTCCTGTTGCTGGCCCTGCTTGCCCCGACTCGTGCTGCTGAAGGTGAGCCCCAATCCTGCCCTGCTCACTGCCATGGGGATGGGGTGATGGTATGGATATCCTGGGTAAATCCCCGCTGCTGGTCACGCAGCTCGTTGCATGGGGGGAAGCAAGGAGAAGTGCCACCTGGGTGTCCATGGAGAGGTTGGGGATGTCATCGTGTTTGCCTTCAGCCCGCTGTGCTCCCTCTGTGCTCTTGCAGACTCCTGTGAAGGTCGCTGCGATGAGGGTTTCAACGCCTTGAAGAAGTGCCAGTGTGACACCCTCTGCAACTACTACCAGAGCTGCTGCAGTGACTACTCCACCGTCTGCAAAGCCAAAGGTACCAGCCCTGCTGCCATCCATGTCCCCTGCCACCAACCTCGGTGGCTTCAGGGACCCCAACAGTGTTCTGTGTCCACGGGGCAATGGCAGGACTGGGGTTTGGCATTGGAGTGCTGCAGAGCTCAGTACCCTGGGAACTCCCATACCCAATGTGGGGACACTTGGGGATCTGTGACCAAGCTGTCCCCTCTGCAGTGATCCAGAGAGATGTCTTTGCCATTACTTCAAAGCCCATAGACTCATTAAGGTTGGAAAAGACCTTTAGGATAGACAGGGCAAACCACCAACCCTTCCCCACCATGCCTGCTCGTAGAATCATGAAGGCTGGCCAAGATCCCATGACACATCCCATCACACTCAGTGTCCTGGGAGGACCATAGCTGGCATGGGGATAGCGGGGGCTCTGAGACCAACCTGTTCCCCTCCACAGTGACACGAGGAGATGTCTTCGCCTTACCGGAGGATGATTACCTCGACTATGACCTCTCCGTTGACACTGGCACAGTAGGGCCCACGGGGGCTCCAGCACCCACAGAGCACCCCACAGAACCGCACGCGTCCCCGTTCCCAACACGGGAGATCGACACGGCCACCGAGGAGACACCGGTAGAGACAGAGGTGCCCACGCTCCACCCCACCACCACCACCACCACCACCACCACTACGTCTGATGGGACCAGGAACCCGAGCTTGGAGGATGAACCTGAGGAGCTGTGCAGCAGGAAACCTTTCAATGCCTTCACCGACCTGAAGAATGGCTCCCTTTATGCTTTCCGAGGTACCCACAGCCCTTTTTCCGGCACCTCGATGTTTCCCTTGACACCTGGTGCTAGCCACTCAGCTCCCACCTCCCTCTTCCTCTCCCTTCCCAGGGAAATACTTCTATGAGTTGGACGAGTCCAGCGTGCGGCCCGGCTATCCCAAGCTCATCAGTGATGTATGGGGCATTGAGGGCCCCATTGACGCAGCCTTCACACGCATCAACTGCCAGGGCAAGACATATCTCTTCAAGGTGGGCAGAGCTTTCCTGGTCACAGCACCCACCTCCCCTTTCCCCACCCTGGGACCTTCCACATACACGTGGTAGCTTCTGGATGTCCCCACATATGGCCATCCCCAGCACAAATGTATCCACATACCTCTGGATGTCCCCAGATCCCTATGGCCATTCCCAGCACACCCATACCCGGTGTCACCTTGCCAACCCGCCTGCTTCTCCCCAGGGCAGCCAGTACTGGCGCTTTGATGATGGAGCCCTGGACCCCGGATACCCACGCGAGATCTCCGAGGGTTTTGAGGGTATCCCCAATGACATCGACGCTGCCTTTGCCCTCCCAGCACACAGCTACCATGGCAACGAGCGAGTCTACTTCTTCAAGGGTAACACAGCCAGCCCTCCTGAGCCCCATGGAGGCCATGGGCAGGATGCTGCTCCCTCAGCTGCTGCTCAGCCCCGAGTACCACAGTGATACCCCGTATCCTTTCTCTAGGCGAATACTATTGGTCCTACGACTTCGCCCATCAGCCCACGCAGGCCGAGTGCGATAAGTCCTCTCCCTCCACCGTGTTCAACCACTATGCCTTCATGAACCGTGACAGCTGGGAGGAGATTTTCTTTTCCCTCTTTGGTAGTAGGATGGGTAAGTGCTGGGACATCGAGTCCAACTGCCAATCCCTCCCGACCATTCACAGAATCATAGGTAGAATTTTTGGAATACACTTCCAGGACCATCAAGTCCAATGGTCAACCCTCCCCGCCATGCCGGCTCATGCAACCATAGACTCATTAAGGTTGGAAAAGACCTCTAAGATCATTGAGTCCAAACACCAACCCATCCCCACCACATCCACTCATAGAGACATTACATTTAGGCAAGGTCCCAGCACAGATCCCATCGCACCAGGGACCCTTTGGAGCATCCCCGTGTCACGGGGCAGGCACTGGGGGATGTCTGTGGGGCAGACGCCGGTGCTCACGTGTTGCTGCCCTCTAACTCATGCTTTCTGGCAGTTGGGGCGAGCAGCCCACGGCTCATCAGCAGGGACTGGCGAGGGGTGCCCAACCGACTGGACGCTGCCATGGCCGGCAGGATCTACGTGTCATCCCGGCAGCCCCGCAGGAGGAATTCCCGTCGCCACCGCAAGAGGTACAGGAACCATCGCACTCTGAATTTGGGTTTCTGGGGCTGGCTGAACAACGATTCCGAATCTACCGACACCGAAAGCGACTGGCTGTCAGGATCGCAGTGCGAGACCCTACAGAGTGTCTACTTCTTCGTAGGCGGTGAGTCTGGGGGAGAGTTGCCCCCTGGGGTTGGGGATGCTTTGGGACAGCGCGGGGCTGGCAGCGAGGTCTGACAGCTCCTTCTGTCCCCCCCCAGACAAGTATTACCGTGTCAACCTGCGCACCAAGCGCGTGGATCTGGTGCAGCCCCGCTACCCGCGCTCCATCGCGCAGTACTGGCTGGACTGCCCACAGCCCGATGAGGAGAGCACCTGAACAGGCCCCACCACGGCCACCAGCAGCACGGCACCTAGCTAGACCCAAATAAACCACCAGCGCCGTGTCCATCTGTCTGTCCATCAGGGCAATGTCCGTGTGTTGTGCAGTCGCTGTAGCATGCCGTTGTCCCCAATGTGTCCCTATCACAGTGCGAGTGCAGGGCTCAGATTAGCTCCTCCAGCCATTCCGAGGCCTCTTCCCACTGCAGCACAGGGACAGCTCCGGCAGCTGCGAGGCAGGAGCAGCGGGGTCAGGTTTGCAGTGGGGTCAGGTCTGAAGCGTGCTGGGGTCAAGCTTGCAGCCCCACAGAGCCTGACCCCACGGAACGGCTCACCACTGGGCTCTGGTGGTCCTGGCCACGGTGGGGCTGAAGGGACGACCCTTCCCTTGGTGCCCGCTGCCTCCTGGCTGTCCCGTAGCACTGCGTGCTGCCGCAGTGAGCTCCTGCTCCTGCCCTGGCTCCTGTTTATGAGGATGCGTGAGTGAAATTCCAACCTCCCTGCAAGTCTGGGACTTTTTTTCCTCGCTCTCAGCTCTCACCACTTTCCCTTCTGCAGCCAACAGCTGGGCGCGGTGCCATCATCCTGGGCAGGCAGCGGAAGGCTGGCACTTCCCTTGTTGGGGACAGGCAGTACGTGGGAGCCAAGCAGAGCCATCAGGTTGCCCTCACACCCTGCCACCCTCTGCAACGGGACTGACCCTACCTGGGATGCAATGGTATTGGTACAGCACTGGGGGCAGCTGGAGGCAGGAGGCAGCTTCTGCAAGAGGCAGAGGGCAGTGAGTGTTGGCACAGTGTCACCATGCATCATGCATGGGGTCATCAGGGACTTACCGGCAGCCGATGTGCAGAGGTGGGCATCGTGTTGGGGTGCTGGGGCCATGAGGGGTGGCTGAGCGGGATGTGGATGCTCCGGTGTGGGGCCTGGCTGCGGGATGGGATGGTCTGGATGTCACCACTGCTGGGGCCCGGGGGCAGTTGAGGCTGCCTAGGGAGCAAAGGGAGAAGAGCAGGGCAGCAGAAGCCTCTCTGAACCCCACAGCCCTGAGAGAGGCACTGGCTGCTGGAGACCCTCTGCTCGTGGGTCCCATGTGTCCCGAGGGACTCCCATACCTGAGTTGCTCGTTTTCCACCACAAAGTCCCGCAGCAGGCCATAGAGGCTGGGCCAGGCTGGAGCTCCCTCCGCCAGGATCTGCCCTTCAAGGGGGGGGCAGTGCAGCCCCCCAAGGCTGTACCCGCCCTCCCAACCAGACCATGCCCCTGACACCTCCCTGCTCCTGGGCAGGCTGAGCTGCTGCCGCAGGGAGAGGTTCTCCAGCTTCAGTGCCTGAATCTCCTCCTCCAAGGTTTGCAGCAGCTTCTCCCGAGGCACCTGGGAGCACCAGGGGGTGGCTCAGGGTTCCACAGTGGGGGCTGAGCATCCCACCCCTTCCCACAGCCGTACCCTGTTGGCCATGGGTCTGGTGGTGACCCTGCGGGCTCTGCTGGCATAGTGCAGCGTGCTCAGTGTCTCTGAAAGGCAGCGCGAGGACGGGGAGACGCAGGCGACCTGCCAATGAGTTGAGCCACCCTGTTCCCATCCAGCCTTCCCCTCTGTGGGCCTCCCTGGCTCCATGCACCTCCTCCCATACCATCAGTGTGACCCCTGAGCCGCCCAGTGAGCGGGCCAGCAGCCGTGTGAGCTTGCTGTCCCGGTAGGGGACGTGTGTCCGCTTCCCTCGGGGCTTGGCCAGCAGGGAGATGCAGTGTCCTACAGGAAGAACGAGCTGCAGAGCATACAGTGGGGTGGCAGTGGGGTTCTGCAGCCCACACGGTGCCTCAGCTCTTACCCAGGGCCAGGAGGCTGCGGTTGATGTTGTTGGCCTCCACGGAGAGCTCCCCACTGGAGCCAGTGTCCTTCACCCGCTCACTGCCAGCCAGGTCCACAAAGCAAAGCGTTCCCTGCTTGCTGGTGCCAGGCTGGGGGGACACATTGTGGATGATGATGCTGTCCTGCATCTCACCCATCCCTCCCTTGTTCTGTAACCCCCTGAGTTCAGGATGTGGTCTGTTCCACTCTCCCCAGTACCATCAAAGCATCCTTGGGGATAGGAAGGCAGCCCCTACCTTGGGGCTGAAGGACCCCCTCAGACCCCAATCCCCCATCCCTCCCCATGTCCCCCACTGCAGGGGAAGGGCTCACTGCTCGGCTGTGGATGTGGATGGTCAGGATGGCGTGGCTGCGGCTCGAGTGCCCATTGAGGGCGTGTGCAGAGGTCCGTCGCCTTTGGGAACCTGCTGAAACAGAAAGCTGCAGGGGGACCTGGCGAGTACCTCCCATGCATACCCCAGCCCCACAGCCCAGCACCTTGCAGAAGCAGCTCGATGACAGCCTCCAGGCTCTCAAAGTCCACGCTGAGCTGGTTTTCTATGTAGAAACCACGAGTTTTGCTCCAGCGTAGGGGTAGGGCACGTGGCGGCCCTGCACTCAGCAGATCCCTGACCTTGGAGGTGGTAGAGTGGTCAGGAAATGTCAGAGAGGCTGG
Source organism: Perdix hodgsoniae (assembly GCA_035772895.1). Lineage (NCBI taxonomy): Eukaryota > Metazoa > Chordata > Aves > Galliformes > Phasianidae > Perdix > Perdix hodgsoniae. Next base: position 147,693 of record JAPSGF010000249.1, on the reverse strand, counting down.
CACTGGGGTTGGGTGGGTGCTCACCTGCTCGTTGTAGATCTCCAGGTAGGAGGCACTGAGCGTCAGGCCGGTGCCACGGCTCTGCTCCAGGAGGCAGGAGAAGGACCGCTGCATCAGCCCCAGCAGCTCTGGGGCATCACTCTGAGGAGATGCCACAAGGTCAACGGATCACACCACATCAGCACCTGCTGCCTGCCTTATTACTGGGCACCAGCGTGGTACCTGTCCCAGAGGGCCCATCAGGGTGTAGGTTTTCCCCGAGCCTGTCTGTCCGTAGGCGAAAACAGTGCAGGAGAAGCTGGGGGAGATGCTGAGCCTCAGGCATGGCCCCAGGCCATGGCAGAGGGATGCCACCTCTCGGCGCTGTCTGGGCAATGCAGACATCCTGGTGCCGTCTGAATTTAGGGTGGTGGGCATATGGGGGGGCTCACCCTTCCACTGCCAGCTCCACCAGCTGCTGCATGCCGCTGCCCTCAAAGACAGCCTCCTGTGAGGCACCCGCATCAAAAACGGCACTGAAGGTGAAGGTGGCATCGTGCCTGGCTGCACTCACCTGGGCACGGGGATGGCGGTGGCTCAGGAGGGGGTCACAACCCCTGGCCCCACCGTGGGGAAGTGGCACTTACATGGATGGTGCCATTGCCCAGGCTGCGCACCGCGTGCCGGTCACCTCGACGTGTCTCTATGCAGGTTAGTGGTCGGACTCTGATTGGGGGAGACACACAGAGGTGGCACTACGTGGGGATCCTCGGGGGTCCCACTGTGATACTGCCCTGGGAACAGGTGACACTGACCTCAGCACCACTCTCAGGCGTGTTTCTCTGCCCTCCTGCTCCTCGCTGGGGTTCCTGGGGGGAACAAGGGGCAGTGGAGTGGCACCCCTGGGAGAAGGACCTGAACATGCACTTTCCTCCTGCCCCACTGTGCCCCAGCAGCTGGTAGGGAGTGCTGTCCTGCCATGTCCCCGTGCAGGGACCCCCCTGTCCTTTCTTCCCTGGCCCTTTTGCAGTGGTTTTATCAGCGGTGACTGCTCAGGCCCTGGGCTCAGCTTCTTCCATTTCCCCCAGACTTACAGTTGCAGTTGGCTCCGTGGAAGAATTTTGGGCCGTGTTCCTGCTTGGGGCCCCCAGCCCCTCTCCTCCTCTGCCTCCATTCTCCCTCAGCACCCCTCACTCAGGGCGGCAGCAGTGCCTGCTCAGCCCCGGTGGGATCCATCAGCAGCCAGCTCTGTCTGCCCCACACAACCGGTACCACCGCTCCAGTTAAACATTGACTGGTGCCAGCCCTGCAGGAGGGTGGCATGGGGGGGGGTGAGGCTGGGGGGCAGGCGACGGGTGCTGCGTGGGGTCACTACACCTCAGGAGGGATGGAAGAGGTCTCAGCATCAACTGCATTTCCCAACATATTGACACTGGACCCCTGAGTCTCCTTCATGGCTGGAGTTCCTATGGATCCAATGGGGGAAAGGCTTTGGGAGCCGTCAGGTTACCCAGTATCTGGGTAAACTGGGGTTACTAGAGCTGGGAAAGCAGCTCCTGAGCTGTCGAGTTGTCGGTTCAGGGAAACTGCTGGGATTATGTGACACTGAGGGCACCACGATGCTCCCGGGATGCTGCCCGTCGGAGGGCACCAACTGGGAACGGCCTCAGGGAACCGCCGGGGGGGAAAGGCAGGGAGGGGGGAATCGGTGAGCACCGCCCGCTCGGGGCGGTCCCAGCCCACCGGGAGGGGATAAAAACCGGGCTGGGAGCGGGGCGGGGGGAGCCGGGCAAGATGAGCGCGGCTCCAGGCACCTCCCGGGCCCTACAGCCGCTGCTTCGCCTCCCCGACGGGGCGGGCGGTCCTGCAGCGGGGACAGAGAACCGAGCTCCGGGGCCTTTCCCCTGCCCAGGGGGACCAAGGAAGAGGCGGCGGACCACGTTCAGCCGGGGGCAGCTGTCAGAACTGGAGAGGGCTTTCGCCGCTGTGCCCTACCCGGACATCGCCACCCGAGAACGCCTTGCTGAGCTCACGCAGCTGCCTGAGGCCAAGATCCAGGTGAGCAGGGCCGGGACCCCAAAACCCTCCAACCTCCCTCCATCCTTCCCGGGGTCCCCATCCTGCATGCCCGCCCCGCTGAATTGTTCCCATTGTCTCATGGTTCCCCCCATTCCCTGGCCCAGGTCTGGTTCCAGAACCGCCGTGCTCGCAGGATCCGCAGCGCCAAACCGGAGCCACCAGTGTCACCACCACCAGGGGAACAGGATCCGCCCGTGGTGACCCCCGAAAGCACCATCCCGGTCCCCACGCTGCCACCATCGAGAGCCCACAGCCCAGCATGGGGCCTCCCCACCTCGCTGGGCTCTATCTCTGACCTTATCTACACTGCAGCCATCACCAATCTGGGCGAGCCGTAAGCGGGGTGCACTGGGGCTTAATGCCCTGACTTCATTAGGATGTGGAATTACTGCTGGGCCCTGCGGTCCCTACAATGCCATCCAATATCCTAAATGCTGGTGCAGCCGTGACGGGGCCAGCTCCCAATCAGCCCCCCTAATACCAACTAATCTTTTGGAAAAATACCTTAATCTGAGGCAGGATCCGCGGATGATTGTGGCGTGGCCGCCCCTAATCCTCAGGCACGTTTGCAGGTGCCGGCAGATTTCCCCGTATCAGATATTAAAGCGTGTTCACAGAGGGGCTTAACTGCCATCAGAGCATTAATCACCGTGTCCAGCTCTGGCATAGTGCCCAACCAGCAGGTGTTTGGTTCCCCGGGGGCCCAGCAGAGCCCCCTCCCCACTGCATGGCCATGGGGGCACTCAGCGAGTTCCGCTCTCTGCTCCATGGCACCCGAGAAGCCCCCAGGCTCCTTTTGGAGCTGCCTTCCCTCCTCAGCCAGAGAAAATGGGTTTGGTGGTAGCTGGGAACGAGGTGTCAACTCCAGCATGGTCACACCAGGTGTTGTCATCCTGGACAGTGTGGAAGACAACCATCATCACGTACTGTCAAGCTGACAATGAGTGAGTACTGCTTTCCCTAAAACAGGCAGGGGACCAGGTGGGAGCAGGAAGGACAGGCTAAGCAAGAGCCCTGGTTTCCACAGGAGACAGCAGGATGTGAGATGCAGAGGGAGAGGGAAGATTCATGGCTGGCTGTGATGTCTTTTAGAGGCCAGGTTAGCGTGCTGCATGGCAGGAAGGAGGTTGAAAAACATAGTTACTTAATTCTATAATAAAAAGACAGAAACTTTACAGAGTAACTGAGACAGCAACAGCTTGTAACCAATGTGCTGGGGTGGTAACATCCACTGGATGACAGTCCAGAGATAAGATGCCCCAAACAAATGACTTGTGTAGTGGGCAAAAGCCTTCAGCAGGAGCCCCAGTTTAAGGGGATGTGTGTGGTTATAGTTTCCCAAGGTCTCCTTCAATTGTGCGCACCATCACATACAGTTCAGCCAAGCCAACCACCGAGGCCACAATCACTGCTGACAGGACACGCTGTAGGTACAAAAGGAAAAGTGACTGTGTGTGTGTGGTCGAGCTGGTGCTGGGCAGCATCTGCTGCTCCTGCCAACAGGTTCTGATCTGGTTCTGAGGCCATGGTTACTCACCGCCGCTGTCTCCACAAAGACATACTGGCTGCCCAGGTATGTGCAGGCAAACGCAGCCACCACGGTGACAAAGAAGTTGAATATGGTGATGACTACAGCTTTAACAGAGCGAACTGGAGAGAAAAGGGAGAGAGGAGGGATTGGTGAGGGGGCAAGCTGTAATCCTGCTGGCTGAATCTGCCTGTGACTGCCTCAGCTGGGCTACAGGAATGCTTGAAAATTCACATGTTTTATGCCTCTAGAAATACTTTTAAGAACTACAGACGGGCTGTTCCTTTACTGGAGGGATACTTTGAGCATTAGCAGCTTTCAGGGAGATGCTGTTGCTCAGAGAGGGAAGGGCTGGCTGAGGCTAACTACTAGTGATGCGATGGTTCCTGTGCCCAACTTCTCTGCTGTTGGTACATACCATCAGGTGTCAGCAAGACAAACAGCCACTCACCTTGCCTCCCGAATTCAGCTAATGTCCCACGGTTCATATCCTAAAAGAAAGGATTAAAACAACTTGTGTTCCACTGTATTTTAACGTTATTTGCAGAATAAAAGCAATAGCAAAACCCTGTCCAGTTTCTAAGACCTGCTGAGAACTCTGAACAGCTTCTGCTGGGCCTTGGCAGCTGTTGGATGGGCTACAGGGGAGCAGCAATTTCACAGGGCCCACATTTTTCTGGATTAATGCTTGCAGTCTGATTCATTGACAACGAGAAGGGTAATTTCTAATCAAAGCATTTCTTGGGGCTTGTGCATGCTCTCAGATGGAGATTTGTATTTAACAGACTTTAAAGGGTCTTGCCTTGAATTGTGATGGGATAGAAGGCAATGCCCACATCCACATGGGAGCATCCTGAACTTAGAAAACCAGACTCAAACAAGAGATTGACAGAGCATCAACTTCTGCTCTTCAGGTGAGTATCAGCTTGAAGATGAACAGATGTGTAACACCAACCTGGCAGCCTGGCTACTTTATTATTTTGCCTCTAAAACAGATGGATTTTCTTCCAACTTCCCCCCAGTTTTACTTCAGGAGCACTGAAGGCAGTGTACACAGAATCACAGAACATCCTGAGTTGGAAGGGATCCATAATGATCATCAAATCCAACACAGAGAGTGCTGTGTTGAGAGTCCAGATGCTTCTTGAACTCCAGCAGCTCAGTTCCATGTCTGCTGCCCGAGGGAGCTTGTTCCAGTGCCCCAACACAATTTGATGAAGAACCTTTTCCCGATATTCAACCTGAACCTTCTCTGTAATTGGACATCCTAAAGGCGGGGGAAAGGTGGACATCCTTAGGTGGGAATTCTCCCTCCAGGCCCCTCACCTGCCTGATGACGTTGCGGGTCATCCGCCGGTACTCCTCATTAGCCAGCTTGGCCTTTATCTGCTCCAGCCTGGCCACCAGCTCGGGGTTCTGGGGGAAGTCCGCAATCACCGTGAGGGAGCCGGGAGGTGGCGGCAACTCCCAGCCCTTCCCCAGCCCTCACCTACCCGCGGCTGCACCGGCACCTCGGGCAGGGCGATGTCGCTGTCTCTCAGGAGCTCGTGGAGGAACAGCGGGGATCCTGCGGAAGGCAGAAACAGTGAAAGGCGGCGCGGTGCGGCGAGCTGCGGCCCGCTGGGCCCCGCGCGGCCTACCTGCCTCCCGCAGCCCGCTGTGCAGCTTCCGCAGCAAATTGAAGGGCACCAGGGAGCCTTTGGAAGCCACAGCCTCCCGCAGCTCCTCCCGCAGCGAAGCGGGAAGCCCGGACAGCTCCTCGCTTTCCACCGCTCGCCTCAACCGCGCTCCGGCCCGAATCGAGGACGCCATCTTGCCCGGCTGGTCGCCTAGGCAACGAGAAACACCATAGAGCTCCGACGCGCCGGCGGGCTAGAGCGCCACGGGGGAGGAAGGGGCGGAAGGGGGAGGCACTTCCGGGAAGCGGAGGACCGGAAGTGGGCCCGCGCTGCAGTGTGGGCCGGCGGCGGGATGTCGGGCGGCGCGGCACGGCGCTACTTGGCGGCGGCGCTGGGTCGGTGCCGTGGCCGCGGGCTGCCGCTGTGGGAACCGCTGTGGGAGCCGCTCCCGAGCCGCGTGCCGCGGGCTCTGAGCGGGGGGAGCGTCGCGGCCCTTTCGCTGCTGCCGCGGAGGCACCTGTCGTCGCGGTGAGGCCTGCGAGGGGCGGGCGTGACGGCGGGGTTCGGGGGTTATTGGGGCATGTGGGGTGTTTTGGGGGTATGGGGGGGGTATTGGAGATGGTTAGGGGATTGAGGGGATTTTGGGGTGCGTGAGGGGGTGTTGGAGTGGGTCTGGGGGTGTTGAAGTGGTTGAGGGGTTGTTGGGGCAGGTGGAGGGGTGTTGATGTGGTTGGATTTGGGGGATTTTTGTGGTTGGATTTGTGAGGGGGTGTGGGTGGGTCTGTTTTTTTGGGTGTGTTTGAGGAGTGTTGGGGTGAATGAAGGGGGTGTTGGGGTGGGTGATGGGGTGTTGGAAGGGGGTGAGGGGGTTTTGGGTCGCATCAGGTGTTTTTGGGATGTGTGGGGTTGTTTGGGATGTGCTAGGGCTTTTAAGGGAGGGGCAGTCAGGGACCTATGGGCAGGTGGGGGATGTTGGAGTGCTTGGAGCAGGGTTATTGGGAGATTGGGGGTGACTGGAAAAGGGAGGGAGGTCTGGGGGGGGGGGCGCTGGGGCAGAGGGCAGGGCAATAGGTGCTCTTGGGAATGTGTGAGGTACAGGAAGGGGGCCCTGTTGCTATGCACAGTGCTCCTAGCTCTGGGCACGCTGCCCAGCATGCCCGTGTGCTGCCTTGCACAGCCAGCAAAAGCTCTCTCCGCTCCTAGGAACCGTCTGGAGGGCAAAGTGCTGGAGACAGTGGGGGTGTTTGAGGCACCAAAGCAGCATGGCAAATATGAGACGGGCCAGGTGAGCAGTTCTGGGGAGCAGAGCGAGGGAAAGAGCTGCTTCTGCCCATCAGAAGGCTGTGGCGTAGCAGTGGGATGCCAGAAGTGTCACAGTTTGGTGTTTCTTGTGTCTGCTGTGTTGGCAGTTTGTCAGTCATCTGACAGTAGCAAGTTGATAAGAATCTGCAACATGACACGTCTGTTCATACAGTGGTATTTGCTCTCTTTTAATGTTTTCTCTCTTTAGCAGTAAAAGGGAAAACTGCTGAATCTGAGAAATAACTAAACTTTTCATTTCTGCATACATGACTCACATGTTTCTGTGTTTCTGAGCAGTCTCTTCCATCCCTCGCTCCTTTCTGCGCTTCTTTTGATCCACTACTTTGTGACTGGTTTAACCATTTGTTTTATGGGATGGAGGCAACACAAACTTGTACTCGTTTCACATTATGTTCCCTCTGTGCTTCTGCTGTAGTGATTATCCTGTATTTCCATTTTACAAATTCTACTTTAGTTAACAGATTTTTTTTTTCTTTTGATACTTTCCAAAAGAGGCCTCATGGGTTTGTATTTTCTGTTGTACCTAAGAGTGAAGTTTGCTGTGTATTCAAGTGCAACTATTTGTTCCTTTCAGCTTTTTCTTCACAGTGTGTTTGGCTATCGAGGAATAGTTCTGTTTCCCTGGCAAGCTAGGCTCTATGATCGAGATGTTGCTTCTCCTGTCACAGAAAAGTAAGGATTCTTTCTAGTTTATACAGTTATATTGTCACTTATTAGAAAGTTTCTTGCTCGAAGCAATGAAGTTTTTGAAGGAGAACTTATGGTTCTGTTTTATATGAGGGTAAACTGGAATAGATGTGCTTAAACAAGATACCGCATTAATTTTCTGTTAATTAGAGGCAGGTTGATGGAAGGAAGAAGAGAGTGTATGATCTGAGAGTGAGAAATTTAAAATGGAACTGAATGACTGCAGGCTGTGAAATGTATTTTAAGAAACTATTGTTACGAATGTGCTCAGTCCTGGTGACAGCAGTTTGCTGCCATCCTGAAATGAACTCTTTCCCCCTTCTGAGCACCAGATGAAGCAGGGGTTGGTGAGCACACACTGGAGCTCAGCATTCTGCTTTTCTGTTTAGGAGCGAGAATGTAGCAGGCCATGGTTCCAAAGAGGTCAAGGGCAAAACACATACTTACTATCAGGTGCTAATAGATGCTCGGGATTGTCCACATATAGTAAGTAACCAGTATCATCTTGGTATTGAAATTAAGGTATTTTCTCCAGTGTGAATGCTTTTGTTCTAGTGGCTATAAATCTATGTAGTTACTGTTCATTAAGTCATAATTTCCCTGAAGAAAGTATCCTGGAATGACATGTGACTGTTCCCTGGATTGTTTTTTCCCTTTCTAATGTTATTTCCTCATCCTTTTGTGTTTCTATTTTGTTATATGTAGGCAATTGTGAATGTGAGTTGCAGCACTGAGAACGTTTTTGAATTGAGTGAAGAATTAGTCTAGAAATATTAGGAGGTGAATTGGTCAAGTAAAACAGATGTAAAACACTTCAGAAAGAACTGAACAGAAATAGTAATGTAACTGGAAACTGACCCACAAAAATCTGCACTGAAAGACATAAACCTTCCTTTTCTCAGTCTCAGAGGTCACAGACAGAAGCAGTGACGTTCCTGGCAAATCACGATGACAGCAGAGCCCTCTATGCCATACCAGGTTAGTAAAATGCACTTCTAAGTTCTGTGGTGATGTGATTACTCATGAAATGAGCTCAAAAAAAGTCACAGAGAGCCAGCTTCTACCAGCAAAGCAGCACTGCATGTAGGACATTGCTGTAGGAGAACTGTTTGTGGCGTAGGGCCCTGTTAGAAACCACAGAATGACTAAAATATGTGAAGCCTTTTTGCATAGATAGAAGTTTGCCAGACTCTGTGATAAAGGCATGGCTGCTCAGAGCTGCTGAGACACAGATCCCATATGCATAGTCTGTTGCATACAGGCCATTCTGCTGTATTACCAGGACCACTAGATCTCTTTTTGTCCTATGTGTTTCCTGTCCAAATGCCTTTTGTGACTGTACAGTCACTTTGCAGCCCCTATCTAGAATTCACCCTGTGGAGAAATCTCTGCCAAGGTTATTGGTAGCCCATTTCCTCCCATTTTGCTTGCAATCATAGTTTTGGCATTGGTTTCTGCTGCCACAATCTTTTTCTTCTTGCGAGTGTAATCTGTTTCACTGTCAGGGGACTTCTGAGCAGCTCTCTGCTGGAGATGTTCAATGGCTTTGGGGGTTTCTTTTTCAGGTTTAGACTATGTAAGCCATGAAGATATCCTTCCCTACAGCTCCACTGATCAAGTGCCCATCCAGCATGAGCTCTTTGAGAGATTTCTCATGTATGACCAAACAAAAGGTAATTTTTGGCCTCATTGTGCTGTATTACTATATCTAGAATCCATTCATCATCTTGGATACAGCATAAAACTTATGGTCTGGTGTGGATTTTTGTTACGCTAAAGCTTCTTTTAAGTTATTTTCAGGACTGTGTTGTTACAGTTCTCCTTCCCTGCTTGCAGTTCCACCTTTTGTAGCAAGGGATACACTTTGTGCATGGCAGGAAAAGAACCACCCCTGGTTAGAGCTCTCTGATGTGCACCGAGAAACCACAGAGAACATTCGAGTCACAGTCATCCCTTTCTACATGGGCATGAGGGTAGGTCTGTGTTACATCTTGCTGTATTACTTTTGTGATCTATTTAACTTGTATGTTTGTGTTGTTGGTTTTTTTTTTTCCTAAGGCCTGTTTACTGACTGAAAGTATTTTTTGCTTACTGGAGAAATTACTTTTTGAACCCATTTGCAATTTCATTGTCCAGCTTATGTATGAGCACAAAACTGCTTTGTCATAATTCCTTGGGAAATAACTCCCGTGGTTGGATTTCTCTTGTTATTTGTTGGGTAGGAGATAGCCTGGACTTTCCTGCAGAACACTGTCAGGAAGATATTTAGGAATGCTTATAGATTTGCCCTTTACTGTACTAGAAAACAGCTGGGCATGTGTGTAATGTTACTCCAGCAGATGTCTTTGGTGCCATAATCCAGTTATCCTGCCCAGCAGTGAGGTGCTGTGGGTGTTGACCTCTGTATCCTATCTCTAATGGAGGTTAGAAGCCTCTGGATTTAATACACAACCATTCACTCTTCATAGTGTAGCATCTTGACATGGACCATTTGAGACAATAAGGCTGTAATAGCCTTCTAAGTGGGAGAGCCGGAAATGACAGTGGCAGTTTGATTTCTGAGTCTGGAGGAGTACAGCTACTGGGGAGCTGTGCTGTGATGGGTGAACATTCTGGTTTGAAATTGCAGCTTCCATGGGGTCTAGCAGATTTTTGCCCTAACCTCATCAGAAAAACAGGTGTCTGAAGGCAAGGAAACGTGTGTTTCTGGATCTGTAAAGTGTGTATAATTAACATGGAGATAAACTATCTCTGTAGTCATGAGATCCTTGCAAATCTCCCACCTCATGACTGTGTATAGAGCAGAGCCAGTGCCAGGCAGCAGCTGATGGACTGCTTTGGAGAGCAGCTGTCTCTGCTCACGTGAGTTGTCTGCATTATGCTGGCATGGAGAGAGAGAGCTCCTATGCTTGTGCTGTGCTGACAGCTGAAGAGGTTTTGGCACTGAGCACTGAAGGGCAGCTGCTAAAGTCTTTTGTTTCTCTTGACAGGAAGCCCAGAATTCCCATGTCTATTGGGTAAGTGCCTTTTGTTTTGCGGAGCAGCTAAAGGGAAGGAGTTTATTTGCTGTAGCATCATTGCTGCCTGATAAACCCTGAGGGAGTGTAGCCCTTGCCTGGCAACTGTTTTCCAGTATTGGCTATGGGTTATCAATTATTTGCAGCTGATTCTGGTTCTTGATGACAGTTTTTCTTCTGTCCAGTGGCGCTACTGTATTCGCTTGGAGAACCTTGACAGTGAAGTGGTACAGCTCCGAGAAAGGCACTGGAGGATATTCAGCTTATCTGGCACCCTGGAAACTGTTCGAGGCCGTGGTGTTGTTGGAAGGGTAGGTATTGTGCAGCTGGATTGATTTGCCAGTGAACTGCTTAGTGGGCAATAGAAGTAGCATAGAAAACAGGAATGGGGAAGGGAAAAAAGAAAAACAAAAAACAAAACCACAAGCTTTTTATATGATGCTTGTATAGGTGAACTGAAATTTCACACAGAATGTTCCTAAATTACTGACACTGGGAAAACTGGACTAATACATGAGACTGGTGTTAATCTCTGGGTGTTTTGTTTTCTGTGGAGTTGGGAGTGATGCCGAGGCGTTAAGAAACAGAAAAGAGGAACTGGTGCCAAATAACATTTTTGAAGGTTGTGTTTGCATCTCTGGTTTTCTCCTTGGTGTGTACATTTCCTGTTTGACACCTGTCTGTGGAAGAACCATAAGATCCTTTGCTGATGTAGAATGGTCTCTTGTTTTCTCAGGAGCCAGTGTTATCCAAAGAACAGCCAGCATTTCAGTACAGCAGTCATGTCTCCCTGCAAGCATCCAGTGGTCACATGTGGTAAGAAACACTCATTACTGCAGTAGTGGTTTAGATATAGGATCCCACAGCACTTGACTGGGACACAGTTTGCAGTCTGAAGTTGTGGCTTAAAGGTGGGTGGAAGTGAACTGGATGAGATTTGGTAGTTAAAGTGGGTCTTTGTATAAGCTTCTTCATAGTAGTAATCCCAGTTAGGGGTAAGATCTGTTGATTTCCTGCACTAAGAAGGCTGTAGGCTAATTTATCTTCCTTCTCTGATCTCTGCTGAACTGGATTTGAAAAGACATGAAACAGTTCTCTATGATCTGCTGTACTCAGTTTCCCTTTCAGTCTTTGGCACAAGGCTTCATGCTGGCATTATCTGGGCAACAGAGATGGTGTGTGAGGGTGCTCCCTCTTTGGAGGGGGCTGCTCTCACTGGGCTTGGATTCTGCTCCTACAGTGCAGTTTTGTGTTCACAAACGATTGGCACATGGGATTACTCCCAGTTTAGGCCAGCTAAGACCTTCAGTTTAATTGGCATCCAGGTTCTCTCTCCTGTAAGGGCAGGTGGGGATGTGCTCAGCCTGAGTTGTTCCGCTGTATTGCATGGTTAAAGCAGTTTCTTTTTTGTTTCGCATTTCAACTAGATTAGTACACCTGGTGTTGTCTCTGGACAATAAATGTGCAGCCACCTCTTGCCTGCTGTGTGACAGGTCTGGCTTGTGTTTTTTGAGGAAATCTGTTTCAGATGTTAAGCTGCCTTGAAACTGCCTTTGTCTGAGTTGGGAAAAGCTTAAGAGCAGCTCTTTACCTATAGGCTTATACCCTTGTTTGACATATGCGTTTTTAATTGCCTGAATGTATGCCCTGGGGAATAAAAATAGCTGTAGTATTTTCCCCTCTTTCACGAATCCTGAAAAGAAGACAAAGTTTCTGAAGTTCAGGGCAGTGAGTATAATAGGGACGTGGCAAATTCTTTTTGCTTTCAGGAACAGGTAGATTCAGTTCCTCCACACCCTTTCTGAAGGGCAAAGTAGACATAATTTACAATTGCTTCTGTAATGGGATTTCATATTAACACAGACAACTACTGGAGCTTCTGCCAAGAAATGCAAATCAGAGTTTACTTGCAATCATTTTGTAAAAATAGTTCAGATGGTTCCATCTCCTCTGGGGTGGGTGTGAGATAAACATTGCTGCAGATGCTTGGAGTGCATTTACCTCCAGGAGGCTCCAATCATGACATCTTTATTCAGGAAATGTGTATTAGAGATGTGATGTAAACTGCCCAGGAGTCTTCCAGTAAATGAGTCATCCTGGCAAACAGATGCTGAACCAGCCCCAGTCCCTCTGCAGGATATGGAAGAGCTATTTTCTTACCGCATAGCTGATGATTCCTAGCTGTGTCTCTCCCTGGCCTCAGCGTGATCTCTACCATTATTTTGCAGGGGTACTTTTCGATTTGAGAGGCCTGATGGCTCCCACTTTGATGTCCGAATCCCACCCTTTTCTCTGGAAAGCAACAAAGATGAGAAGACCCCCCCCTCCGGCCTGCATTGGTAGAGCAGATTGAGTGCTGAGAACACAGAGAACTGTGTGTGTTGTAGACCTTTGCCTCCCCCCTCATGCTGCAGCCAGGAGAATGGAGCTTTTAAACATTTTAAACATTTCACTTTTAACCATTGTCTAACGAGGAGGCTCTTTTTTGAACTTTAGTATTGGCTCTCTCAGGCTGCTTGTAAACATAAGCTGTGCTACAATTAACTTTTCCCTTTGTGGCACCTGCTGGGGTTGGACCTGGGCAATATAGATCTGTGTGGCTGCAGAAGACTGGCCCCCCTCAGCAGGCCTGGACCCTTTCCAATGTGTTGTGAATTCTCTGCAATGTGAGGTTTCTCTAATAAACTGGCCCTTCCAGTTGCAACCAGTCTTCCTTTATAAACTAAGGCCTAGAATTTGCCTCCAGCTTACCCTGGCTTATTGCTCCTCTTCACCCTTGTGCAAAGCAGAGTCAGCCCAAAGTTCTTGCTGCTTCAGAAGGTAGCAAAGAGGATGCTTTAGGGAGAAGAAACGAACTGCTGTACTTCCTGACGAGGCGCAGCCTTCTTGCAATGCTGCTACTTTCTGGACTTTAGCCAGTGTGGGCAGAGCAGCCTATAAGCTATGCTCCTTGCTTTGCAGCTTGCCTGAGCTATGCGCTGGGCTGATGCAAAGCCTGTTTGGTTGGAGAAGAGAGCATAGAGAGGGAAAGGTGTGTTGGCAGGAGGTGCTGAGCAGGCAGACATGGTGCCTTTTGAGCGTGCAACACTGAGCTGCATGATGCAATAGTCCAGGGGAGCTGAAGGGCATGTGAACAGCAATACATAGTGTAGCTCTGTGTTTTCTTGGCAGTTTTTGTTCTGAGAGGAATAGTTTGTTTTACCCAGAAAGCAGTCATCTGCAGTGAGGTAGTGCTTGGCTTTTGCTTCTGCTTGCTCATCTCAGTAGGGTGTGATTACTACTTTTTTTTTTTTTTAGTAGTCTGCACAGGGGACCCTGCCAAACTGCAGGCACAGGTTGGTGAAATACCTGTAAGCTTACAGTGTGTGGTTTGTGGGAATTTTGCTTTTACCTGTGAAGGGTCTGGTGCACAGTGCACATCAGGTGTTAATTCTCTTCACCAGCCTGAACTGCTCTCACTAGCTCCAAGGATTGCAGGGATTAGAGACATCAGCCTTTTCTGCTGCTCGTGGATGTCCTAGACCTGGCCCTGGGTGACTTGTAGGGGCAGAAGTAGCCTTGTGATGGGAAACCTAGGTGGAAAAAGTTTCAAACCATGCTCCTTTCCCTGGTCTAGCATAAATGGCAAGGGATAAATTACTTACGTGACTGTTTTTCCTGCTCCAGAAGTATCCCAGTTACCTCATGTCCTCTTCCTTCCACATTTGGCTCTATATGGCAGTGCCGTGTGGTCAGACAGTGGGAGAGACTGTGCTGCCCAGCATCTAATGAACACCTGTATAGGGAGAATTAATTACTAATGCTTAAACAGTGTTTATTTGTCACTGCTCTCTTAATTTTGTGACTTCTTTCTTGTCAGGTAGGACGTGTGATCTACATTGCTTTTAGAGTTAGAAGGCTTAGACAGCTTGTTTTAGGAGTAAGTAAGGATTGGTAAAGAGCAGCTCTCAGTTGACCCTCCCTCATGCACCACTGTTGTGCTGCTTTCTTTGCAGGAGAAAAGAAGGGAATAACACAGTGCTGGGGGCAGGGTGGTCATAGCTCTTTTTTTCTTTTTTCCTCCTTTGCAATCATTCAGTGGAAAACAGAGAAGCAGCCGCCCTGCTTCACTTGAATTACTGCCCTTGAGTTACTGACTTCATCTTTCCAGGCAATTGCAACACTATTGTAAATATTTAACCTTAACAGCTCACCTGCTTGTGTTCTGAGGGTGGCGTGGGCCTAATACTCCCCACAGCAAGGGCAGTTGTGCTTCTGACAGACGGTGTGTGGGCCTGGGGCTACGACAGAACCTTGGCTGTGCCGGTCAGCGTGCAGCGCTGCCCCCGGCACGGGGGGCTGGGATGGGGAGCAGGGACAGCAGCAGCCCTAGGCCTGGCTTTGGGGCTCTTCCTCAGTCCCCCTTCCCGCACCCAGCGGCTCTCCTCTGTAAATATCTGTATAAAGAACTCCTCAATAAAGCGCTGAAGGAACGGCCGGGCGTCCCGCCTGTCATTTCCCCCGCGTGCAGCCCGGTCAGCGCCCCGCCACGCTGCACGCCCATCCCTTCCCGCCGCCATTTTGAATGCGATCGGCGCTTTGCCGCCTGCGCGCCCCTCCCCCCGCCCACGTCGCCGGAAGTGACGCAAAACGCACGACCGGAAGTGGCTGCGGCGGCGTGAAGGCAGCATGGTGGCGAGCGGCGCGCATCGGGCCGGGCCTCTGAAGCAACAGAATAAGGCGCATAAGGGCGGGAAACACCGCGGGGCGGCGCAGCGCCGAGCTGGGGGTGAGGCGGGGGATCCCTTGGGTTCCCCACCGGGTTCCCGTTAGCCTTACCGCCGCCTGACTGCTCTCTTCCCGCAGGCCGTGTCTCCGTCAAGGCCTTGCCGCACCGTCGGCGCCGAGATCTGAACCGGGTGGATCGACGGCACCAGGCGCTGCAGCTCCGCAGGCAGCGCAAGGAGGCGGTGAGGGCTCGGGGGGTTCTGGACCTGGCGTGGGGAACGGCTGGTGGGATGGGGTGCGGGGGGGGGGGCAGCTTTGTTGGACCGGGCTGCTTTGGGTATAGGAGCTGGGTAAGCCCGGCGTTACAGGGCTGAGCTGTGGAGCTGCAGTCTTGATCAGGGGTGTGGGATAGGAGCTGAGCCGAGGATGGTTTTGACGCCGTGGGTCTTTGCCCATAGGTGCTAGCAGAAAAACGGAGCTTGGGCAGCAGGGACGGACCCCCACACCTCGTGGTCGTGGTGCCGTTGCACGCCAGGGCTGCAGCACACGATGCCCTCCGCCTGCTGCAGAGCCAAGATTCGGCCGTTGTCCACGTGGATGAGGGAAAAGCCGGCAGCTTTGCTGTCCTCTGTCCCCGGCTAAAGCAGCGCTGGCGGTTTGTGACGGCGCAGGCAGGTGAGGAAGCACCATTTGTGTGGGTCTCAGTTCTGTACCCCCAGCAGCCCCAGTAATTGAGGTGTTTTGTATGCAGGGGATCTGCATGCCGTCATGGACCTAGCGAAAGTTGCTGACTCCCTCCTTTTTGTCTTGGATCCTGTGGACGGCTGGGACAGCACAGGGGAGCACTGTCTCTCCTGCCTTTTTGCTCAGGGTTTGCCTAGTTACGGTGAGATGAAAATTCAGAGCTTCTAGTGGTGTACAAGTTGAGTGGGGTGATTGAGGGGGGGCTTACTGTTGCAATAAGTAGAAGCTCTGTATGTTAATAAGTAATCACAGGCCTTTTGGCCGTTCTGTTTCTGAGAGCAGGTCAGGTAAGTGCTGTCTTATTGTCTTACTTTCCTGGTAGGGCAGTGCTGGAGCTCTATGTTTAAGTCTCAGATGTATGGTGGTTATTAGTATTGCAATGGTTGTCCAGTTGTGCAGAGCAAAAGGAGTAAGATGTTTTCTTGCTGAGTTCAATTCCCAGATCCTTATTTCCATGGTCATTTTTAGTCTTAGATTTTTTTTTATCTAAAGACAAATTTTCTGTCTTGTTTTTTGTTGTTTTTTTTAATGGGTGAAACTGCCTTTGTAACTTATGTTGTCAGCCTGTTGTTTGGTTATTTGAGTTGCAGACATTGAAGTTAGCATTAATGCTTTGTGAAAGGAATATAAGGAGGTTTGTGCTCTGATGGGGAACTCTGTTTTATGTCCTCTGTAGTTCTTGCTGTCCCAGGGGGCACTGATGTGCCACCAAAGAAGCGGATAGATGCCAAGAAGAAACTCACCAAAGCTATTGAGAAGTGGTTTCCAGAGGTCAAGCTTTTTCCCCTAAACACAGAGCAGGAGTCCTCAGTGCTGCTGAGGCACCTTGCTACCCAGAAGCAGCGGCATCTTGCTTTTCGGGACAGGCGGGCTCACCTGCTTGCTTACACTGCTGAGTTTGTGCCCAGTCAGGAGAGTGACCAGATTGGGACCTTGAAGGTGTCTGGCTTTGTCCGAGGACAGACCCTCAACGTGAACAGCTTGGTGCATATTGTGGGGCATGGAGACTTCCAGATGAGCCAGGTGGATGCCCCCCCTGACCCTCTCGCTTTGAATCCCAGAGTTGTTAAAGGACAGAAGAAGAGTCAGGACATGGATGTGCAGGTTTGTGGGAGATCGTGGCTTTGCTGTGCCCATTAAAAACAGTGTTTCTAAATTTTCATTCAGAAAGTACATTTGGTTATGGGTAGTAAAGGGTGGGGGAGAAAAAGGGAGTTTTGTCAAGAGAAGGCAGTAGTTTCGTGTTCTGCCAGTGAGCCGTGGCTCCCTTACAGCATAACTGGCGTGACACTGGAGAGAGTTTCTGCTGTTTCTTGGATATTTTCTGATAGCAAGGGCTATAGGAGGAGTTGTCTTTGGCTTTAAACTGGTTCTTAGCTTCAGATGGGTAGTTTTATAGCTGGGGACTCTGCTTTTGTTCTTCAGGAAGACTCTGCAAATGGTACCGATGAGATGGAAGAAGATGTTAAAATCCTGATGAAGGCAGATACAAGCAAACAGGAATCTTTACAGTCAGAAGTGGTTCCTGATCCTATGGAAGGGGAGCAGACGTGGCCAACTGAAGAAGAACTGCAAGAAGCAGAGGGTGAATAGCAGCAGTATTTCTGTACCTTTTCCTTGTCCCTGTTAAAAGGGTTGTTAGAAACCACCTGCTGGTGGGATAGCTGAAGTTGGCTGTGGAGGAACAAGGTAGCTGGGAACCAGGGCATTTTTCTGTGACTTCTGTTTCTAGTTACCTTCACCTGAGTGCAGGGCTGACTGGTTTACCTGACAACAGGGTTATGTTTTAGCTGCCTTTTCTAGACTTTGACAAATTCTGTTCTGGGAAACGGTGACTCTGGGCTCTAGAGGTGGGCTTGGTTCTTCTGATGTAAATGCTGCTGAGCAAAGGGAGATTTGTACCTGTATTAACTATTGGTGGGAATTCCCACAGCATCTCAGAAGGAGAACAAAAGGGTGGTGAAGGTCCCCAAAGGTACATCCAAGTACCAGGCTGCCTGGATTGTTGATGATGGAGAAGAAGGCAGCGAGGAAGAAGATGATGATGAAGATGATGATTTTGGTGATGATATGATGGAAGAGGCAGTTTCCCAGGTAACTCTTAAGAGCTGATACTGCAGTTGATCTTCTGGATGCTGTTGCATATCCTAGCTCAGTCCTGTCCTTGTAGCTTTCCCTATGCAAGAACACAACATTGAGATAAGACTTGCCTGGATTTCCACTGTTAAGCCTCTCACATCTAACCTGTTACTTCTGGCCTGCTAGATACCAAAATGGGGGGCTGTGAATCACACTGCAAATACATACAGGATTTGCAATGCTGCAGAGACATAAGAGTGCATGTATTCTCCTATGTGTCAGGAGGGAGAAAGCAGTGGGGAGGAAGAAGAGCTTGCAGAGGAGGAATGTGAGACCATGACCATGTCTGAGTGCATGCGGGATGACCAGTACGATGAGAAGATGGAGGAAGATGAACAGATGCTGGAGAAATACAAACAGGAGAGAATGGATGAGATGTTTCCAGATGAGGTGGACACACCACGTGATGTGCCTGCCAGAGTTCGGTAAGAAATTACGTGCAGTGATGGGAGAGGAGCTGGAAGAGGTTCTTCTCTCTGGTTTGTTGAGGTAGGACAGGAAGCCTGTGATGTCCTAGCCATGATGTCTGAACCTGGCTGAAGGACTCTTCTGAAGATGAACCTTTAGGCTCTGAGGCTTCCAGGGGAGATACTAGCTGAGGCGTTGTGCCACTCCTTGGGGCAGAAAGCATGTCCTGAGCTGGGAGAGAAAGGAGGAAAGTGGAGTCCTAGTGTTAGTCCTTGTGGATTTGTGAATCAGTTTGTTTGTCCTTAAGGTTCCAGAAGTACCGAGGGCTCAAGAGCTTCAGGACTTCTCCATGGGACCCTAAAGAGAATCTCCCAAGGGACTATGCAAGGATTTACCAGTTCCAGGACTTCTCCCGAACCAGAAAGCACCTCTTCCGACAAATAGAGAAAGAGGAGACTGAAGGAGCTTCGGTAACTCCATTTGATGCTGTTCTTGGTTCCCTTTCTAATCCTGGCCTTGTATCTGTCCTGACACTTTTTTTCCTACTGCAAGAAGTATTCACAACTGATGCTCTCTTGGCAGGTTGGCTGGTACGTTACACTGCATGTCTGCAGTGTCCCTGCGTCAGTGATGGAGAGCTTCAAAGAAGGGAAGCCACTAGTCCTGTTCTCACTGCTTCCCCATGAACAGAAGGTGACTACGTTTGACTCTTGTATGTGTGCAGCTCTTCATGTGATTCCCCTGATGCTGCATGGGTTGGAGAGATTTTGGCTGCAAAAGCTTTAAGCTAAGATTTCCATGCACTGCTTGCATTCTGAAACAGGATCTTCCTTTGGTCAGAGCAGCCCAAAGCTTCCAGAGGTGTTCAGACCAGAGTGTCTGAGCCTGGCTGGTTTGCACTGATGACCAGCAGTCATCTGGGAAGCCACAGTGAAGGGAATTTGTCTTTGTTGCAATGTATGCTTTCTGCTCTTGATGTTATTTGCCAGCCCTGCTGTCAGCGTTTCACAGCATTGTCTCTCCTGCAGATGTCTGTGTTGAATTTCCTGGTGCGGCGGCATCCAAGCAACAGTGATCCAGTGAGGGCAAAGGAGGAGCTGATCTTCCACTGTGGGTTCAGGCGCTTCCGAGCTTCCCCGTTGTTCTCCCAGCACACATCAGGTTTGTGAGGGGACTGGTGGGGAAAGAACAGGTATGCCAGGAAGTGGGGCCAGGGTTTCTAGGGCAGGAAGCCTGTGATGTCTTAGCCACAATGTCTGAACCTGGCTGAAGGATTCTTCTGAAGACACACATCTGGGCACTGAGGCTTCCAGGAGAGACACTAAACAGTAGGGAGTGGGGGGGCTTGGGCAGCATGGTTTTCTGGTTCTGGCAAGGCAGTGGCAAGTTCCATACAGCAAGCTGGCAGCTCAGAGGATCACATTCATTCCCAGATACGCTGTGCCATCAGGGAAGTGCTATGTGTAGCCTGCTATCTCTCAACACAGAGCCCCTTTGCTAGAAAAGAAGGAGCTCAGTGGGGTTTTTCAGAACTCTGAAGACTTTTGTTGGATTGAACTTGATTGCTGCTGTTCTATCCTAGCTGATAAGCACAAGCTGGAGCGTTTCCTGCGTCCGGATACTGCCCTGGTGGTGACTGTTTACGCTCCCATCACATTCCCACCTGTCTCAGTGCTTGTTTTTAAACAGAGAAGTAATGGTAAGTTGGATTAGTGCTGAGAGTGTGTTAAGAAACAAATGTTAGCAGGCTTTTCCTATACTTTACCAAGAGTGCATCTAGTCATGAAGTATGACTGAAAAAAAGAAAAATACATGCTGTTTGAGAAAATGAACTGCTTTCCTTCTCTGTTACCACTGGCACCTTTCTTCCTGCTGGGGAGCTGCTCTGGGCCTTGACCCATTTGGTGAAGGGGCTCATGGTGAGGGAGGAGGTAATGGAGTTGCATTTGGTCACGCTACCCTGGTGTGTTAATTAATCTATCTTGCAGGAATGCATGACCTCATTGCCACGGGTTCTCTGCTGGCTGTGGACCCAGACAGAATCATCATCAAGCGGCTTGTGCTCAGTGGTCATCCATTCAAGATCTTTACCAAGGCAGCTGTAGTGCGATACATGTTCTTTAACAGAGGTATGGCCTGTCTATGCAGTGGGAAGAGGAGATGTGGAAGCAGAACAACTGTGCCTTGTGTTTCTGTGGCAAAGCCTGTTGCTTACGTGCCATTTGTATTTTGCTCTCCAGAGGACGTGATGTGGTTTAAACCAGTGGAGCTAAGGACAAAATGGGGTCGTAGAGGGCATATAAAAGAGCCATTAGGTAGGTTTGGTTCTGTGTTTGTCACTTACAATGAACAGGATGTGGTTTTCCTGGGCAGGAGTGACAGCTAATGACCTTTTCTGCTCTCTGCCTAGGAACCCATGGTCACATGAAGTGCCACTTTGACGGACAGCTGAAGTCGCAGGACACCGTGCTGCTGAACCTCTACAAGCGTGTTTACCCTAAATGGACTTATGACCCCTATGTTCCAGAGCCTGTGCCGTGGGTGAGGAGTGAGAGTGCACTGCCAGGGCAAGAGGTGGAAATGGAATAAGCCTCCAGGCACAGCACTAATGCAGTTTGTGCCGGCTGCTGTTCTCAGCTTGCTGTTCTCAGCCTAAGCACACCGTGCACACTGATGTCCTGGACATATCAGTGCTGTGGTTTGTACTGGGGGGGCAGTCTCAACAGTTGGTGCTTAGGATCAACTACAGTTATTTATTTTAATGGAAATGTTTTTCAAAAAATATTTAAGTCTCTAAGTCTTGGTGGTGGCCAGCTGTAGAGGCTGAATGGAAATCTGTGAGCACCCTGCTGTTCTGTGAGCCCTATGGCTTGCTGGGGCTTTTGTCTTCTTGCTCTGCCACAGCAGTGGGTGAGAGGATTTTGCTGTATCAGACAGGAGTTTGTTGGAGGTTGCTGATGACACAGAAAGGTGCAACAGCAGCTGGGCAGTGGCTGAGTGCAGTCTGCTTCAAGGTCTGTTCCAGAGCAGGATGGCTGGGAAGGAGAGAAGCAGCAGTGCTTTGCTTTCAGGCTCCTTGTAGTCACCCTTTGCTTTGTAGCCAAGTGACTCTGAGCTGTAGAGATCACCTCCATTTTACCCCTTCACAGAAGCTTTCAAACCTCTGGGGTTGTTCATCTGTTTTTTAGTATCATACAAACCCAACTGTACAAATTCAAAGCAAGGTTCCTGCCATGGGATACGCTGCTCTGTTCTCAGTCTCCATCCCCAGGGAGGTCTGTGAGCCAGGTCAGGGAGCTCAGGTCCACATTTCCTCCACACAGCACGATGCAAACATTCTCCACCTCCCGGGGGACTGCCTGGAACTGCTCTGAGAGCACGGCTGCGACTCCCACACCCGCTGTTGGCTCAATCAGCAGCTTCATCCTTTCCCACACCAGCCGTGTGGCTCGCTGTTGGGACAGAACAGCAGCTGTCATCCCAGCAGCAAGTACGTGCTCCTCTAGGGCTACGGGGGGCACTGCATGTGCATCTGGTTCTGCAGCACTTTGGGGAGAGAGAGCAGAGTTTCCACCAGCTCTTTCCAGCTGGAAGGAGTGTTGGTGTTTGCACAGCTGCTGAGTGCGTAGGGTTTGCCCTGAGAGAGTGCAGGGATGAGAACGGAGGAGTAGAGCTTGGATGGAGCCAGCTGCCTGCTGGCAGCTACTGGGAGGGGGAAGTAGAGAGTGCTTACCTTGATTTCTTCTTCTGAGACAGTCAGAACATCGTCAACCAAATCCCTAATGATGGGCCATGTGTTTTCTCCAATGCTGGTTTTAACTGCATCAGCGACGGTGACTGGGGTGTGTCGGTTGGGGGTCAGTTCCCCTCTCAGCTTGGACTGGTAACAGTCATCTGCATTGCAGGGTTCAGCAGCGAACACTTTCACATCTGGTCTCAATGTCTGCAGAGAGCAGGAGAGTCACTGGGTTGCCTTGAGTACCTGGGCTGTGTTGCTGTGCTTGCAGGGATTTCTGTTCTTAGAGACACGCTGCTGCCTGCCTTGGGTGCCCTGACAAAGGTAGAGATAACAACCATCATCTCTAAACTGTGCTGTTACTTACCTTGATGGCCACTGCTATTCCTGCAATCATTCCTCCGCCCCCAACAGGAACCACCAGTGCATTCACCTCTGGTGCCTGCACGGAAAAGAAACGTGAGCATTTCTAGGGCAGCTCCGTACCCTCGCGCTGCATCCGCTCACCTGCTCCAGCACCTCCAGGGCAATAGTTCCCTGCCCTGCGATCACAGCTGGCTCCTGGTTGGGGTGCACCATGACTCCTCCTGTTTCTCGGACCACCCGTGCAGCTGTCTCTGCTCTGGACTAAAGGCAAAGCACGGCAGTTGGCCCAGCAGGGTGGGAAGCCGTGTCCTCTGCTGCTCCCCCTCCCCTTCCTTACCTTGTCACTGGGCTCGCACGGCACCAGCGTGGCTCCATAGGCACGGATGGCAGCTTGCTTACAGCGCGGGGCTGTGCGGGGCACCACGACGTAGGCAGGAATGCCTGTTGGGACAGAAAGATTTGCGGGAGGGCATTTGCACGCTGCAAAAGGGGAACGGAGCTTGGGCTGTGCCATGCCTGGAGAAGGAAGAGCCCTCCTGCTGCTCCGCAGGGCTGGGGCTGTTAGGGGAGCGGGGTGGAGGCGTGCTGCTGTCTGCCCCACGCGGACACGCGTTACGGCTCTGCGCGTTCACCTTCCCCCCACGTGTTACCTTCATCCCGGGCCGCACAGGCGAGCGCCTGCCCGTGGTTCCCGCTGCTGTGCGTCACAACGGCTCGGGGCCGCTCCCGCCCTGCCTTCTCCGCCTCCTCCACGAGGCTCCGGACCGCGTTCAGCGCCCCTCGGATCTGCAACGAGACACGGCGCTGGGATCCGCTCCCCTCCCCCGGGCGCCCCGGTACGGCGCCGTCCCGTCGCACCTTAAAGGAGCCGGTGCGCTGGAAGAGCTCGCACTTGAAGAGAAGCCTGCGGCCGGCCAGCCGCTGCAGGGACCCGCAAGTCAGCACTGGCGTGCGCTGCACGCAGCCCCGCAGCCGCCCCATCGCCGACCGCACGTCGGCCGCCCGCACCGAACCCATGGCCCCTCCGCTCCGGCCGCGTCGTGCGCATGCGCGCGGTCCGCCGCCGGGCACCGCGCGAGAAAGTTTGGCTCCGCGCGGCCGCCGTCCACGCCCCGGCGCGAAGGAAGATGGCGGAGGGGCTGGAGCGCGTCCGCGTCTCGGCCGCAGAGCTGCGGGACATGGTAGCCGCGCAGGCCCGCGCCGGTGCGGCAGGAGGAACAGGTGAGGCGGGTGGAGGGAGGAGGCGGCGGGGAGCCGCCCTTCGGCCTCTTTGTCTCCCCTCGCCGCGGCCGTGCCTGCCCCGTGGGGGTGTGCTGGGCCCGGGGCCGCTGTTGTGGCTGTGGTGAGGGAGAGCGGGAGGTTCAACGGCCGCGGCGCGGGGGGGGGCGGGCATTGAGGGCGAAACGCAGCGTGTTGTGCGCGGGCTGTGCTGTGTGGGGCACCGCGTTCTGTGAAGGGTTTCGTGGCGGCGTGGTGATGGGGAGAGAGAGGAAGATGCTGTGGGTCGTGAGCACGGAGGGGGAAACGCCGCCCTGAGAGCAGAGCGGTGGGATTGTGCCTGGGGTCCTGCTGTGCTGAGCTGTGCTGCTCCAGGAGCCCCTGGCGGTGCTTCGCTTTGTGGCACAGAGCAGAGCGGGGCCGGGCGCTGTGCTTTGTCTGTCTGTTAACTCGTTGGTTCTTCGGGGCAAAACGTGCTGCAGGATGTTTTGTAAGCGAGTCGGGTTCAGGATTTGGGCAGCTTTGTCAGGCTGCTTCATTTCCTGCTCTCATTGGTTTCCTGTGAGCTTCAATGGAGCGTTTCACTTGTGTTATCTCGAAGCAACTTTCAGGGCGTTTTTAGTACTTTGCCTTCAGATAACGTTTCTCCTTGAATATCTGTTGCGAGCTTTTCTCATCCTCGTGTGGTTTGTGGTGGGAATAACTCTCTTTCACACTGGATATCAGGAACAATTTCTTCCCAGAAAGAGCAGTGATGTATTGGCACAGGTGGTAAAGTCACCACCCTGGAGGTGTTCCAGAGCCGTGGAGTTGTGGCTCTTGGGGATGTGGTTTCTTCAGTGGGTGTGGTGGGGGTGGGCTGATGGTTGGATTTGATGGTGTCAGAGATCTTCTCCAGCCTTAATGTTCCTATGTTTTTTTCTTTTCCTAGGAAACATGAAGGAGGTGAAGGAGCCACGGCATCGCAAAGACAACAGGCGCCCAGATCTGGAGATTTACAAGCCTGGCCTCTCCCGATTGAGGAGCAAACTTGTGCCGCCAAAGCACGAGGCCTCTGAGGAGAGGAGCGGAGCTGAGGAAGGCAAAGGGGAGAACGGCCCTTCGGGAGGAGGATCCTTCAGGAGAAGGGCCTCCAGTCAAGGAGAACTTCAGCATGGTGACAGCCACAACCAGAATGGTCCTTCAGTGGGAAACGAAGAGGCAGAGGCTAAAGGTGGTCTTCAGAGCCAGGAGAACTCGTGCACACCGCTTGCTGTGGATGAGTGTTGTGCCAAGACCACGAGGAGAATCAAGAAACCGGACCAGCAGATCTATCAGCCAGGGAAGCGCCTGCATTTGGTTGCTAAAGAAGTCGTCCAGCGGTTGCCTACTGAGGAAATCACCTCTAAAGTGGAACAGCTGAGAGTTGAAGGAGGTGAAGAGACTGAGAAAGGTACTGCAGAAGATAACAACAGGAAAACCAAGTCAAACAAAGAGGACAGAGAGGGAAACCAGGCAGGGGATGGAGTGAAATCCTCTAGGGCGGATAAAGGAAGGCGACTGGAGCGAAGTGATAGGATGAGGAGGGCACACGATGAAGTGATGCAGGGGAAGCTGGGCGCTACAAAGCGGTACTCCCGCTCTGACAAGCGGCGGAGCCGATACCGCACGTGCAGCACGAGCTCAGCTGGAAGCAACAACAGTTTAGATGGTGCCCCGCTGGTGGATGGGATGGAGAGACGTCAGGAGCGTGCTAGAATACGTACTAGGAAGCAGCTCTCTGCATCCTCCACTGATTCCTTGGATGATGACAGAATCGATGAGGCAGAAGCGTGTGTCTCTAACAGGATTTCAGATAGGAAAAAGCGTTTAGAGCAGAGTCGAGCTTCTAGGAGTGAGAGTGAGTGGAGCAGCAACGGCAGGGAAGTCAAGGGACACTTCCGAGTCACTTTTGACAGCAAGACTATGAACAGGGATGTCATTCTAGCAGACACAGATAAAAAAAAGCCCCTGAAGGCGTTTTCTAGTTGCAACGACTCAGAGACTTTGGAGGCGAGGAGCCAGAGCAGAGAGCCCCAGGGGAGGGGCCGTGGGATTCTGTTCCTGCCTGCCAACACAGACCTCTCTGCCAGCACTGCGGGCTCCCCTGAACCCAGTCATCCTGGGCCCCGGCTGCTGCTGGGCAGTGCTTGTAGTAAGAGCTCCAGGAGCCGGGGCCGAGGTGGCACCGCTCGCAGGTTGTGGGACCCCAACAACCCGGACCAAAAACCCGCCCTGAAGAGCCAAACCCCACAGCTTCACTTCCTTGACACTGACGATGAAGTGAGTCCCACCTCCTGGGGGGAAGCCCGCCAGGCCCAGACGTCCTATTATAAGTTCCAAAACTCTGACAACCCCTACTATTACCCTCGGGCTGCCGGCCAAGGTCCACAGTACCCTTACGGCGGGTACTCCCTGCAGTATCCAATGGGTCCAAGCAATGGTGTGTACCCAGGAGCCTTTTACCCTGGGTACCCTGGCCAGGCAGGGCAGTACATGTGCGGCCCCCTCACCCCAGCTCCTCTGAGTCCTGAGATGGAGCAGCAGATGCGGAACATGCAGCAGCAGGAGCTCAGCAAACTCCTCCGTGAGGCTGGGAACCAGGAGCAGCAGCTCAGCAATCTGCTTTCCAGAGACCGCATCAGCCCAGAGGGGCTGGAGAAGATGGCCCAGCTGAGGTTTGTGGCTGAGTCATTTTAAGAGCGAATTTCTACCAGAGCTGTTGTCCATAATGTTTTCTCACTGGGGATCTGGGGGATGGGGGGCATTGATATCTGAAGGATTGGGGCTATAGTTCACTATCTTATGATGTGTTGGGGATGTTCATCATGTGCCAGTGGTGTCTGGATATCAGAAAGGCATTATGAGCAAATATCTCTTCGGCCTGGGCTGAGGGTTAAATTGTGGTTTCTCATGGTTATGGAATGCCTTGCCTGTGCTGAAGGCATGCATGGGAGCAGGACGAGCACCTGCTGCAGTTCTTGGGTTCTTCTTGCTGGAGCTGGGCTCTCTTGGTTCCAGGGCTCTTATGTGCTTTTGATATTTGCTGGTGTACTTTTGCTTTATTTCCTGCCTTTGACTGCTGATTTGCATTGCTGGCTTCAGCATGGAAGCTCTCAGCTTGTGCTTGCAAAGTGTTGTGTGGATTCCTGGTGCTGTGTGGCAGTGACAGTACTTTCTAAGTGCAGGTAGTTTTGTTCTTGACACTGTTCAGCCCTGTGACATATGGCAGTCCACTGGGGATGGCCTGGTGAGGGCAGCCTAGCAAGAGGAAAGTGACTGTGGCACTCTGGAGGGCCGTTAACATGACTGGAGCAAGTTTCTGCTTGGCTTCTACCATATATATGTGTGGTCTTTGGGGCTTCTCTGGAGGCTTATTTCAGATCTGACTGGCAGTAAATCTGGCAGCTGAGCTCTTTCCAGGGCTTGTTCTGGATTTGCGGGACTCACAGTACAGACCACAGAGAGGGATATGTATGCACTGGTAACAGCACCGGAGGTTTCAGGTTAGGATGTTAATGGCACCTAGAGAGAGGCTGTGCTGGCATGGCTGGTGAGGAGGGCTGCCCTTCCCTGGAGCACAGGTACACTTGGTCCCAGCAGCAGCATATATCCATCAAATTGTGTGTAGGAGTTCTGTTCCGGTGTCTGAGCTGGGCTTTTGTTAGTTGGTGAGGGGAACGTGGTTTGTTATGCCAGTGTGCATTTTGGTTTCGTGAAGTGATTTGCAGGGCACTGTAATGGCAAGATCTCTTGCTCTTAGGTGTTTTGTGTTCTTGTTCCTGGCCCTTAGTAGCTAGGCTTTGTGCTTGGAAGGAGCAGAGCCTGGCAGTGTATGCTGTTTTCTGTATTGCTTTCAGGAGATAATTAGGTCTTGCTCTTCCCAGAGGCAGAGCTTTAGCAGAGCCTTTTTGCTCTTTGATAAGTCCTAATCCTTTTTTACGCATGCAGAAAGAGAGCTGGTCCTTTCAATTTACTCTGCTGGAGCAGGAGGGGTGTTTGGTTACAACAGCTTCCATCTCTTTCTAGGGCATGTGTGGAAGCATCCATTTGCAATAGCGTGTGAGCCAAGCAAACTGCTGACATCTCATGCCTGCAGGATGAGGAGCAGCAGGTGGTTCAGCACGTGCTCCCTGCCTGCTCTGCCAGGCTGTTATGTTGACCACTGATTGTGTTTCATTCTAGGGTGGAGATGCTGCAGCTGTACGAGCGGTGCATTTTGATGGATATTGAATTCTCTGATACCCAGAATGTGGACCAGCTGCTGTGGAAGAACGCCTTCTACCAAGTGATTGAGAAATTCCGGCAGCTCCTCAAGGATCCTCTGGGGGAAAATGCCCAAGAAATTCGGAACAAGCTTCTCCAACTTCTAGATGAGGTAAGAGGACAGAAACACCCCCAGGCTTCGCTTAAACCTTTGACTGGTTGGTGTTTAGAACAGGTTGGCATAACTGGACAGTGAGCTAGCCTTTGTGGTCATGTTTATTGCTATGTGTGCCTTAGGCCATGCTTGTGCAAAAAGAATGCACAGATTACAATTTAGTGTAGTGGGTGTTGGTCCAGGTGGATATTTGTTATAATTTAAACCAGGCTTACTTTGGTGTGTTCTGTTTTGATGAGAAATTGGTTTAAACTAAAATGAGCTAAGCATCCTTAAATGGAAAGAAACGAGAGCATTCATAGAGGTGTTTGTGCTATCTTTAACAGAATGACAGCAAATCTGATAGACGCTCAGCTGGGTTTACTCATTGTAGAAGGTAGGCTGATAAATCCAAGAGGATGTGTTTTACAGAATTATGTTGGCAGGAAGGGACTGCTGGAGGGCTTCAGTCCAACCTTGCTTGGAGCAGGACTGTGGCTAACGCAAAATCAGGTCAGCCTTGACTTTGTCTAGCTCAGCCCTAAAAAACTGAAGCTGGAGATCTTCTTGCCTTATTGCTTTTTGAAGAGAACAGCACAAACCAGAGGGAGAGGGACCTTTCCTGCAGTAACTAAAGGACAGTGTTAAGGTTTTCTGCTTGTCTTTGGAAAAATTGTAACAACCAAATACTTGTGTTCTGCAGGGCACTTCCTTTTTCGATGGCTTACTCCAGAAGCTGCAGGTGTCATACCAATTCAAGCTGGAGGACTATATGGATGGAATAGCCATTCGCTGCAAGCCTCTGCGGAAAATGGTAGGTTGGCTTTCTCCTGGAGTCTTCTCCTGTTAATGGTATGCTGCATGCTGGACTCAGCACTCAGCATGCTGCCCTTGCCAAGAGGTGGGCAGATGTAGTCTGAATAGACAGCAGTGTGTTTGCAGGGAATCTCAGCTGTTAGCGAACATGTTGACTCCAGTGTATTAACACTTCTCAACTTCCTTTGCAAAGAAAGAACTTTTCTTTTTGTATCATCTCTTTGACTAGGGCTAATAAGGAGGAGGAAGTGTCAGAGGTACCCTGGCTTGGCCTTAGATACTGAACAACTCGTACTTCTGTGTATGGATGCAGAAAAATGAATGAGGAAGGCTAACAGTTGGGCTCTCTCTGACGCATGACAGTGATTGCCCTGAGCTGTGTGTGCAGGTGTGAGAACAGTTGGAAGAGGATATTTTAGCCAAGCTCCATTCCCAGAGAGATGTGTTTGTTTTAAACAGTTCATCTTCCTCACATCTCTCTTGGACTGAATGAACCTGAATTTGATTCAGATTCTGAAACCTCCTTCCTCTGAGCAAGAGCTAGGATGTTGCTGTAAGGGAGTAGGTATTTGGGGTCTTGGGTTGCCTTTACTGATGCTGAACCAGTGGCACTGAGAATTAAATTCTGCAGCTTTTTGACCTTCCATTTGTCAGTGACCTCCTCTTAGCTCTTCACAGTCCCCATGAACTCACAGGGCGTTAAGGTGGCTTGGGATGTGCAGCTCCCAAGTGATGTACTGAATGCTTTCTTTCAGGTGAAGTATGCACTGATCAGTGCCCAGAGGTGTATGATTTGTCAAGGGGACATTTGCCGATACAGAGAACAAGCAAATGACACTGCAAACTATGGAAAGGCACGCAGGTATTGTGTTCTTCACCCCAGGGCTGAGTAAAGCTCTTTCTCTATCTAGGTACAAGGGATGCATCTCATTTCATGCTTAAGCTTGCCTCTAGCCAAAGGAGTCTTTTCACGCCTCCTTATTGTACTGCAGTCCTCTGTAACTTAAAGGTATAGTGTGAACTGCTTTTCTATCCAAAAGGCAACCCAGCAGATCCAGCTGTGTGTTGTGGAAGTTGTCCTATGCTGATCCTGCAGCAGGGAGTGTTTATGCTTCTGAGGCTGGCAAACTGATATATTTTCTGCTAACTTCCCAGCTAGGAGAGATTGCCATATGTGCCCATATGTTCTGACAGCGTCAGAAGTTACTAGCACCTGTTGCTTCCTATCACTCTTGTTTTGCCTGGCATACAGTCCTTTTTCTGATCTTTTTTATTTTCCTGGAGCAAAGAGTGGTAGTGAGCAGTTGGAGCCCTGAAACCCATGGAAGGTTGAAACAGGATGGGGAAAGCTGCCTGTTTGTGAAGTGAGCACCATAGAGTAGATATCTTACAGGGCTGGAAGGAGCACAGCGTGTTCATTATGCATCTGAACAGTGTTGACAGATTTGTGTGGCATGAAATAAGCTGGATAATACGACTGAGGGGAAATAGGAGGGAGGAATGGACTGCTTCTTAACGGATGCACCTTCTTAAGCAGCCAGGAAGATTTGGTCCCAGCTGCCAAAAAGGCTAAAAAGGGGGAGGAGAAAAAAGCATTCTGCAAATAGCCTGTTTTCTGCCTGAGGCTGCACTGGAGACAACACTTAGTGGAGCTGGCTGGCTAAATGCTCATCTTCAGGCTGAGCCAAGAACATTTCTTTCTCCAGCTGTGTCTGCCTCTCCCTCTTGTCCTGTGCCCTGGCTCTTCCTCTCTGTGCTGGGTACAGACTTACTAGCTGTGCACACTCATGCAGGCAGAGGGCACTTGTGCAAAGGGCCTGTTCAGTGCTGGGCTCTCAGTGCTGCAGAGGGAACTTTGTGCCCTCTGCAGTGAGGAAGGCAACCTGACGTCCTTTCAGTAACTTTTCCCCTGGTTCTTCCATTCCTCAGCTGGTACCTGAAGGCTCAACAAATTGCTCCCAAAAACGGCCGCCCGTACAACCAGCTGGCACTCCTGGCCATCTACACGGTAAGATGTTCATCATACAAAGACATAGCAAGCACAGGAAGAGCCTTTGGAAGGCTGTGGGATATCATCTGGTGGAGAAAGACATTGTTTAAGGCAGAACTTCCAGATGGTTTTTGTTGGTTTTTTTTTTTTTTAAAGTTGATGGCAGGGTGTGTTCAGTGGATTCCAGCTGTTGGCTTCTGGCTGCTTTGCTAGATACACATTATTGCCCCAGGCTGTCTACATTTTGGGGTTGCTCTGTAGGCTGATGAGAGTGCACATGCATTAGAAGTAGGCTGCATTTAAGGTTTTGCATGAGATTTTCGTGCTTTGCTAGTCTAAGTGACATCAACATGCAGCTTTCTTCGGTTTTAGTTTTGCTGGCTCCTCTAGCCATGCAGGAAGGCTTGTTTCAAGGAAGATTTGCAGCAGATAATGGGGGCATCAGCCTGGGGCTTGGGGGGGGCTGGTAAGGATCTCATTTGCAATACTGTTTAAATAGTAGTTCAGAACTGCGTGGTTTAGAAATGCAGTTTCCTTGTGGCTGGGAATGACTTTTCTGACTCCCCAAGTGGGACTTAAGGCTGCCAAGTATCCTGCCCTGCTGTGGTGTTCACTAAGGCCCTCAAGGGCTGTGGGTCTCAATGGGATAAAGACTCAAGGAGTGATGTCTTACAGTATTCCCTGTGGCAGGGCTGTGGGAGAACAGATGCTGAGAGGTGGCTCGAGTGGCAGACTGAGATAAGGAGGGCATCTTTCACCACAGGCAGGAGTCTGGCAAAACTTCCTGTATTCCTGGACCTCTGTGGAGTAATTTCCATATTCACGACAATGTTGAAAGGAGGTTGTTGGTTGTTTTGTTTTTGTTTTTTTTTTGAACTGTCAGGAATTCAGAATTTATACTGATGCCCTTTATTGCTCTGTCTGCTGAGAGATTTTTTTGTGAGCTTCTGGGTTGATGGCTTTTGTAGCAACCTCAGGGCTAGAGCAAGGAGGTCTGCAAGCTGTTGAGTCAGCTGCCCTTCCTAACCCTGGTGAAAGGCTTGTGCTGAATGTTGTAGATAGTCATGTGTGGATGGAGAGGGGTCCAGCTTGTTTGTAAGGCTGCTCTTACTCTGTGAATATCTATATCCCAGAAACTGTTGAGGGAGGAGGAAAGTGTATTGAGGAACATGGAAAGTGAATAGTGTGGGGGCTTTGCCCTGAGTTTCCCAGAATGAATGCCAGCTCTGAGTCTGGTTGTGTTTTTGCAGAGGAGAAAGCTGGATGCTGTCTACTACTACATGCGCAGTCTGGCAGCTAGTAACCCCATCCTCACAGCCAAGGAGAGCCTCATGAGTCTGTTTGAAGAGACAAAACGCAAGGTGAGTCCTGGAGCTGGGCTGCAGGATGCTGCAGCTGCCTGAGCTGGCCCACAGCTGGAGAGCTGCAACCTGGGGAGAAGGGTGATGGTGGCTTTTGGTCTTGGAGTCCTACGAGTCTTACTTGTAAGAAATTCCATGTTGGGAGATGGAAGAAAAACAAGACCTTCCAAATGATGGTATCTTTCTGCCTCTCCTCAGTCTGATTTTGGGGTTGCTTAGGCAGCTGAATCTGTTAATTCTATGTCACAAGCTGTAAAACAGCAGGGCTCAGTAAAGGCTGGAGGTTGCTGTGGTTTTGCAGCATGGCCTCAGCATGCAGTTTGATCGTTGCCTTATTCCACAGGTGTCCCACAGAGGTAGGAAGGAGAAGCTGCAATCCCTTTGTGCCTGAAATCAAAGATGCAGTGTGTTGACTGGTAAACACTGCTAGGAACTGGATACAGCTTTCCCTCTCCCATTGAGCAATCAGAGTTTTAAAAAAATATATATAATAATAATCTCTTACCCTGCACTACAGGAGTAGTGTCAGAAACCAAATTCTGGACTGTCAGTGAGTTACTGTGGTTTTTAAGCTGGGACAAGAGCCAGTTTCTCCGTGTAAATAAAACGATATATTTTTCTTGAACTTTCATCCCTGGATGATCTAACCATGTCCTATCTGCACAGGCAGAGCAGATGGAGCAGAAGAAGCACCAGGTGCTGGAGCTGAGCCCCAGCCATCGAGGGAAGGGCAAAAAGTCCACGTTACGCCAGGTTGGAGACGATGCCACACGGCTGGAGATTTGGATCCATCCTTCCCACCCTCGCTCCTCTCAGGGCCACGAATCTGGCAGAGATTCTGAGCAGGACAATGGTCTTGGGAACCTCAGCCCCAGCGACGTGAGTACTGCAGGAGGCGGCTGCTGGCTTTGGTGTCATGTGTTTGGAATGCAGTGGAATGACACTGGATCTGTTTTGCTTTCCTGTTGCTAAATTTTCCAGTGTTTTGGCTTCCCCTATGGGAGCTGTGCCTGGGTCAGGCTGAGGAGTTGGTGACCTCGTGCCTCTCATGTTTAAAGCATGTTGTTACCATCCGTTTCTTGGCAGCATGTGCTGGTGTGGCTGATATGGAATAGGAGAGGCACAAACAGAAGAAGCAGAAAATGCCTCTTCTGGAGGCTCTAACTTGGGTGAGGTTACCGGTGGGAAATGAGGTCAGATGCTGGAGACCAGGGTTAATGGTGACCAAGTAGCTCTACTGCATGTTATGGAAGCGGGTCATTTGTCCCATTGCCAGGTGGTTGGAAGTTTGCATTGGGGATGTGAAAACTGTGGTTTTAATTTCCAGGGTATGTGTTGTATTTGCATTACTTGTTCTGCTGAGAGGCCAGACTCTCTCGTTTCTTCTGTAAGGATTAAAAATGTGACTGGCAGCATCTCTCATCGGTCTGTTTGAGCTGTACCTTGTAAAAGGAGCCCGAGTGAACTCTGTTTGTCAGGCACTGGAATGTAGGCAAAGACAATGATGGTTGGAAGCTCATCCTCTAGGAATCCTCGCACTGCTTTGGCACATGTGGCCTGCAAGAAGGTTTGCCAGGGAGCTCTGGACTGCCTGTCCTAAAATGGCTGTTAAGGATGTGAGTTTAGCAGAACTGGGAAGGCCTTCTCTGCATACTGCGGGGCCCAGAGCTTCTCAGATATGATTGCACTTTTATAACTAGTTTGTGACTTCAGCTGGGTGGAACTGGGGTGAAGTCCTAGGGCTTTGAAAGATAAGCTCTGGCACACTGCAGCAGCATTTTTTGGATGTTACTGCCCTCGGTTGTTTTCCCTCTCCTCAGCTTCTCTTCTGGAGACCTTTGCTGCCTCAGCATCATTGAAAGGAATGTGCCAAGCTTTAGGGTTTCCATAAATCACTGATTCAGAGCTTTTATATAAAATGCTGTGAGAGTTTTTGAGGCACTGGGAGTTTCTCTTCTGCAGTACTGCCATGTGAGGTAGTGTAGCCACTAGCAAAGTGGGGGGCAGTGATGTTTGGTCGTTTATAGTGTGATGATGTTTGCTGGAGCTTCCCCTTGGTCTGTTCTGTGAGGGCTGTGCTCTCTGAAGCGCAGGCCACTGGCAGTGCGTGTTCAGATCACACAGCTGATTACTACCCTTACTCTTCATCTCTTTATCAGTTTGAAATATTGGCTCGTGGAAAGGTTCTCTCACTGGCGCTGAGAGGCTGCAAACCAGAAACACAAAGGCAAAAGGGCAGGGGGAGTGGAGGGTGCAGGTTTGGGTGCTGTGTTCTTTGCAGCCAAGATTTTTCTACTCGGGCTGCACTGCACCATTCCACTCGTGTTGTTGGTGCAACTGTTTGTGGAGCTGAACCGTGACTGTGTGACCAAACTGACCTGGATTAAAAATAACCAGGTGAGGAAGAAATCTTACGTCTGCATCACTCCCAAAGTCACCCTGTGCTGAAACTGGGGGCCGGATAAAAAGCTGCAGCAATTTAGGAGGCTTTTCTGTGCTTTCAGGGGGCTGGAGAGAAGCTGAGGAACCTGCATGTTGCCACTGTGTGGCACTGTTTGGCCTCGGAAGGCCCTGAATGGGCCAGAGGTGGCAGCAGCCTCGGACCTGGCAGCACCTCAGCCTCCAGCAGATGTGTTCCCCATGCGGGCTGGTGCAGAAGGGAACTGCTCTTCTCCTGGGGGAAGTGTGCCAGTGCTTGCGTGTCATCATAGGGAAATGAGTCTAAAGTGTGTCCTTGCCTCCTGGCGCCTTCCTTGGTGGTTTTAGCCCTTGAAAAGGCTGAAGCTGTGTTCTTTCATCTGTTCTGACAGTTGAGACCAGCAGGTAGCTCTTCGGGCATCAGCTGTTGCTGAGCCAAAGAATGGAATTGTATAGTATAAAATGGGTAAGTGTTCAGCTTTCAGGAGCAGATACAACACAATCATGGAACCCAACAGATCTGACTGCATTCAGGCAGAAGTGTGGGGAGAGGCTGGGCAGGGAGATGCTGAATGCATCCCTCCTGGGACCTGCACATCTGCACACTGTACCTGTCAGAGTCTGCTCTGTGAATACTTGTATGGTGCTGTGCTGCTTTTTTTTTTTTTTTTCTTCCTCTCTCTGTAGCCCTGTATAAAAACAGAAGCATCACAACTTTATTTCAGGGTTAGAAGTGAGCTGAAAGGAGTAAATAAAGTGCGACCGCAAGGCTGCAGAAGGGCGGTTCGTGCTGCAGCTATCACTGTGACGGAGGCAGGCAGTGTGCAGGGCTGGCAATTTGCCTTGGCACTCGCTGTTTAGGTAAAGGATTGGCATAGCTCCTTCTTCCACTGTTTGCTGTGTTGTGTTATTGTAGGTAAATGGAGAACTGGAAGCACGTGCCACTTGTCTACACCAAGGGCTGTGCATCTTCCCAGTAATGATTTGGCAGTGCTGGCATGGAGAACATGGGACAAAGCAAGCAGGGGAAATGTTTGGGTCACAGCCTCCCTTTTTGTGGTTGGGGTTTGTCCGTTATGTCTGCAGCCTTTTGGAGTTTCATTCTGTGTTTCTTTTGGCTGTTTTCTGTGGTCTCTCATACGTTGTGTGCTTCTAGGTGTGCAGTGACTGGAGAGTTCAGAGCGACCCGGTGCCCCGCTTACCTGACTTTGTGCAAGAATCCACTAAGAAAAGCAAAAAAGGAGACTGAATCAGTGGGCAACTGCATTGGGCAGCCATGTAGCTGCAGAGCTGAGTCCTACTTGTTCTGTGCCACTAGTTTCGTTTGCCTTGGGTCTATATTGATCTTAAACGTGATAGTACTGTCTGCAACTTACTGCGCAGGCTGTGAGTTGGTAAAGTAAACAGGGCATATGTGCTGTCAGTCTCTTGAGAAAGTGTTAATATTACACTAAGTTTGAGATTTTAATCACCCCTGTCAGGAAACGCTGAGTTACAGTTCCCACAGTTGCAGTTGCCTGCTGCCCGTGCTCTGCATAGATACTTCCTAATGTTATCACGTAGCATGAGTGCACTAATAAAGATTACTGTATAGTTGCAGCTGGGATTATGGAAGAGAGGTTTTCCCTTGGCATAACAGTAATTGAATAATACTTCTCTCCAGATGTCTGGATGCTTTGGAATCGTTAAAGAATTAAGCCTTCTGGGCCCTATGTGAGAGGTCAATCTTGCAGAGCTGTCAGAAGGTTGGTAGAGCCACCAAAAAAGCTCCTAGGAAAGCTAAGACCAGAGTTGAGATCTGCTGTCCCACTCTGTGCAGTGGTGCAGGAACCTTCCTGTTTCAGCTCAGCCTTTTTGTTAGGAACAGAGGTGTTGCTGTTGCCTGGTGCTGGGTGCTCTTGGAGCAACAACCCTTTTTCATAGGATCATAGAATATCCCATGCTGCAAGGGAGCCATAGCAATCATCATGTCCAAGTCCTGGCTCCACATGGGACCACCCAAAAATGTGTCAGCACCGTGTGTCTTTGAGTGTTTGTATTTTCTTTCAGGTAAATGGTGCTGTTTTTCTCATCTGCTTCCATCTACCAAGTCCTAGAATATGAGATGAGTGTTAAGCGTGCAGGGAGATGGTCCACTACGTGAAACCTTTTGGGAGAAGGGTGAGGTCACTGTCTTCATAAAGCAGGGGAGATTGTGAGACTTGTCCTTTTTTTCCTCTAGGTGTGGATTTACACAACTGAGAACTTGTATGACAGTGCCTGCTTGGAGTTATCTTTATGATAGCTTTGGCTGTGATTCTTTTCTTTCATTCTGAGATAAGACATTTGCAAGGATTCTCACTTTCTTTTTTAGTTCTTCTCCTCTTCTTAGCTTTATGTGACACCATTTGTCTGTACACCATGAACGCTACCTTCACTTACACCTCTGCAGCCTATTCATGGTTCAAGGCAGGAGAAAAGCAGTTAGGGAACAACTGTGCTCCTGAGGGCTGTCCAAGGCACTGCCTTGATGGAGGGCACGTGCCCTTAGCTGGGAAAAGGGTCACTGTCCCAGTCATCTCCTGCACTTTTCACATCTGTTTTTCCGTGGCCCTGTTTGTTGTTTGTCCTCTGTGTCCTCTTGGGCAGCAGTTGTTCTGGGCTGGCTCCTCCTCCCAGCTGGTTTCAGGCAGTGCAGCTTTTCCTCTGGGGTTTTACATCTGGAGAGGAGTGCTGCTAGGGCAGCAGTGGGATCAGACCTTCTATTTATCTGTTTATCCCAGCCTGTCCTCTGCTGGGGCCAATCACACTGAGTAACAGTGGTGACCTGTGCTCAGTGCTGGGATGGCCTTACTGTCACTGCCCACAGTCCCCAGGAGTGTCTGGTTTGTTCAGAGGCTGTTGTGATGTGATCTGAGCATCTGCAAGCATGGCACAGCTTACCTTGTGCAGATACCCCACAGAAGCATCCCTATTTGAGAGCAGCTCCTTTTGCTCTCAGCTTTTTCATTAGGCACAACTAGAAATTAATGACAGACTGAAGTGGAAATGATGTATTGCTGTAGTGATGGCTGCTCTTCCGTACAGGTGGACAAGAAGCCACTTGGGAGACTCGTTAATCTGAGGCATCTGCCCCCCTTTCTGCTGCCTGGCTGACGGGTCCGGCATGGCTGGGCAGCACTTCTGGCAGTGTGAAAGCACTGGCATGTAATACAGCAGGCTCTGCATTCACTGCCTGCCTTCCTCTCACTGCTGGGATGCAAAGGATAACCCTGCAGGCTTGCACGGCGCTCTGAGAGCTCACAGGCTAACTTTTGTGTGCGTTATTTACACCCAGCATTGCACACGTGTGGAGAGTGGAGGGAATAGAAACCATGGGACCAACAGTGCTCTCTGCTGAAGCCTTTTCTCACGCCTGTTATATGTTTGAGCCGCACCAAGGCGGTGACATAGGTGTGTCCCCAAAGGGAGGGGACACAGGAGGTGGGTTTCTCTCATTGCAGGGTATACCCAAGGTCTGACAGCGGGGCGGTGGGTCAGGCTGCCATCAGCACCTTTTTTGCAGGAAGGCAGCTGCTCTGAGCTCAGGAAGTTTGTCTACGCTTAGGTGATGCTGTCTATGGTCCGGTGCAGAATGCTCTGCCCTTGCTGTCGGGGGGGGGCAGTGCTTCCCCTCCAGCCTGCTGCTTGCTGCTCTGTTGCCTTGTATTAGACTTGAAGCTTGGCTGTGCTGTAGTCCTCCTCTGAGCCCCCCCTATGGCACAGAGAGAATCTGCGGGGTGGGAACGTCAAGCTCCAGCAGTCAACAGAGGGCTGCCCCTCCTTATTCCTCTCCTTTACCCACCACCCACGTGAAAAGGCAGTGGGAGATGTTGAATCCCTAATTTTAATGCCCAAAGCAGTACTTGAGAGGGAGAAACCTGGAGTTCCATCTGCCCTGCCCAGCAGCCTCCTTCTCTCACCCCCACAAGCTGGCAGGAAGCAGTTGGGTTTGGTTACTCATTCGTGGAGGTCAGGACTAGGTCTGGGTTTTTTTTTTTCCCCCTTTGTGTTTAGGAAACGGTTTACAAACTGTTTTGAGCACGGAGGAGCTGGTAGCGTGCGAAAGAGGCTTCTCAGCCTCTTTACTGCTGGACTCATGTTAGTTCTCTGCCTTGCCTCCTTTCCTGCAATCTCTTTCTTGGTTGGCAGCGTATTTCTGAGTGCTTTCCCCAACCTGCAACCCCTCCACCTCCTAAGATGACCTCAGGTCACCAAACCACCTCAGGGCTTTATTTTTACTCGAGCCGTTTGGTGTCACGCGGTGAGATCGGTTTCTTCTCCCAGCAGTGAGGAGCCTTCAGTGCAGAGGAAGTAAAAGAGTGCCAGGCTGCAGTTGAAGCTGGTTAAACACTAAAACCACACTCGTAGCCTCTCTGGGCTTGAGACGTGACATTCAGCCATGCAGCTAGCACTGACATTTTTGCCGACCAGTTGTGCACCCTCTCTGCTTGCATTTATAACTTCTTTAAAACTCGGATCTTTTTTAACTTCTAAAACCTCCTCAGCTGTGGTTTATGCGTTAGCAATCCAACCAAAAAAAGCACGAGACAGAACAAGACCCTACACATCTCCCATTGATGCTCGGCACCGCTCTGCTAAAGCTCCCACAGCTCAGGACTGCTCACAGAGCCTGGTTACCCATAGGACGTGTGTGTGCATGTCATGTAGAACCCATGTGTTGCTTTCCAGCACAACCTGACCTTTTGCCACTACCCAGATCGTGAAGGCTAAGCTATGGGTCAGAGTTTTCAGAAGTTGGTGTTGATTTTGATTTTTTTTTTTACTTATTTTTAGACCACATTGGTGGTTTTATCTGACTGTGAAGAACAAGGCAGGGTCTGATGTTGCTTTAGGGGGAGCAACATCGACGTGTTCTCCTTCCCATAGCAAGCATCTGGTGCTAATGTGGAGGAGGGTGGTGGATCAGAGGTGGGAGCCCTACAAAGACATCAATGATTTACCCCTGAGTGAGGGGCTCTGCTGCATCCCAATGCTCAGAGAGGCTGTGCGGAGCAGGGGGGCAAAGCTTCAAGTTCCAACAGGCTTCTCATACCCTAAAACCAAGCGCAGTCAGCCAGAAACCGCCATTCCCTGTCAGTCACTCTTTCCTCATTTCCTCTCCTGCTGGTGCTGATCAGCCAGGGATTTGTGTGTAACCAAACCCCCTCCTGCTGCTGCACATGAGCCCTTTCTCGTAGCAGCGGGTTGGATGATCCAGGCACTGCAGAGCGGTGCTGGGAAGGGAGGGTTTGCACTTCAGACAAGAATGCTGCAGGAATTGGCAGCACTGGTAAAGGAAGTAAAATGTCTAATAGCAGGACTGGGAAATTTCCCAGAGCAGGGTGAGGGCTGTTAGGCAGTGATTGCTCTTGAGCCTTTCTTGTTAGTCTAACCTTGATCTCTGTCTGATGTTGGCCCAGTTCGACTTTTTCTGTTGTACGCTGGCTGGGTTGGCATCTCATATTCCACAGCCAAACCCTTATTTCTGCCATGGGGAATATTTATTTCTTTCCAGTGTCGAATGAGGCACTTCCAGCCAGATTCCGTATCCACTGTGGAGGTGGATATTCGGAAAGAAACTTCCTTCCGGAGGATCAGGGAGTGGAACCTGCTGGAATCTGTGTCATTTCCTCTGTCCTTGGCTCTACTCTTCCTCCCCAGCAGATTTCATTGCAGTGCGATTCAGAGTGGAGAGGGAGATGCCTGAGTGCCCTGCATGACACTGTCCAGGTAGGAGCAAAGGCTCCGGATGTATCCGAATGCAGCAGGACAGCTGTGTGATGCTCACACGTGGATCCAGCTCAGTCCTGTAGGAGCTGTGC
This sequence comes from Perdix hodgsoniae, assembly GCA_035772895.1. Lineage (NCBI taxonomy): Eukaryota > Metazoa > Chordata > Aves > Galliformes > Phasianidae > Perdix > Perdix hodgsoniae. The sequence goes on along the minus strand of JAPSGF010000249.1, from coordinate 107,337 downwards.
TGAGCTCAGCCTGGCTGCCACCGCCCCGTCCCTCATTGCTGAGCACAGCTGGGAGAGCAGGAGTATGGCGAGCTGCTGCTGATAACGCTGTCATCCTTCTGGAAGGCTGTGCCTCTGTTCAGCCCATTGTCCGAATGTCTTCTCTGTTGGCCTAACTCATGTTAGAGTTATGTCTTTTCTGTCCTCACCATTCTTAATTTCTCTCATTATCTTCCCACTCTGTGCTTGAACCCCACAAATAATCTGCTCTGGAATAGCGAAGAAGGCTGACAACATCCTGAGCTACGTGAACAGGAGATTTCTTATGGCCTGAACTCATCGCACGTTTCTCAGTGTCAGTTTTCTATCGCAGGAAGAGGATGCTGTTCACTCCTGGCACACAGTATGTATTTGAGTATGAGCTGCTTTTGCTGCTTGGAGCCGCTTCAGCACACAGCATGCAGCCTGCCTTACCTGCTGGACAGAGAGCAGTGCTGCCTGGGTCATCTCTCAGTGCTTAACCAGATGCAGTCTGGAAGAGCTGAGCTTGTATCCTAAATGACCTGCAGCACCAGAGCCAACTCGTGAAAAGTTTTGTGCTGAAAGTTAACTTGATATCTCAGCTGAGGACCCTCTCTGGCATGTTTGCATAGAGTTTATGGCCAGCAGGGACCATTAGATCATCTGGTGTGATCTCCTGTATATCACGGGTCCTTAAATTTCACCCGGCTACTCCTGTACGAAGCCAAATAACTTGTATTTGGCTAAAGCAAAACTTCCAGAAAGACATCCAGCCTTGAGAGTCCACCCTCTTCCTGGGGAGTTTGTTCCAGTGATAACTGCACCGGTTCTGAAACATTTGTGCCTTATTTCCAGAGTGAACGTTTCTTGTTTGTTCTCGTGCTTTGCAGTTCTGCTAATGTAAAGGGCCCTTAAATGCCACGGAGGTACTTGGCCACGCTGCGATCAAACCACCTCCCAGGCTTTCCTGATACACTAAACAGATTGAGCTGTTTAAGTTTTTTCACCGCGAGACATTATTTCTAGTGTTTGAATTGCTTTTATGGCCGTTTTTTGGAACTTTTCCAGTTTCTCAGCATCTCTTTAAAAACAAGGGCACCAGAACTGAGTGTGGTATTTCAGCGTCGGTCTCATCAGTGCCGTATATAGATGTAAACGTGCTGTCCAGTGCCTGCCCTGCACGGGGGACGCGTTAACCCTTCTGCTGGACGTTGCTCTGGGAATCCTTGAATCCTTTCTGCGGGAGCTGCCCCGGCTGCAGCCTCCAGGAGGCTGATTTTCCACCGTCTGAGACGTGTGATGTGGCACTTAGTGTTGGGAAAGCCCAGATTATGAAGCAGTTGTAATAACCTGGTGTGAATGCGCTGTAACCATCAGTGCTTATTGTTCCCTTTGTACCATGGGCAGGGGCAAATGGATTTGCAGTTCACTGATAGCAACACTGGTAGAAAGGCTCTGCTTACGTATTCCCATCCAGTTTAGTGAGGGTTACCTGAAGGCTGCAGTTTTTTAAGATGTTAATTCAATCAGGTTTTAACTTATTTCATCACCATGTGCTGTTTTTAGTCTATTATTTTTATTTGAGGTCGCCGCACGTTGCTGATTCAAACGCTCTACAAGCAGCTTAGGTACAGGTCTGGTTGAAAACGAAATCACATGCATATAAACACTCTAGCTGACCTGTTTTCTGTAAATTGAATGTGCTACTAGTAGCTTCATGATTAAACCATATCAAACGTCCTTACAGGCCAGGTATTTGTTTCAGACAGCGGAGTCACCGCTGCTCGATTCTGCACTGCTAACACACACCATTGTCTTGCTTATGTTTCTCATCTCACCTGCTTCCTGCAGTGATGAAGAGGAATAAATCAAAAGCTCCTCAGCTGTGCTGAAGGGCTTCCTTGCTGCCTTTTTTTCTCTTGCTGGGATGCTGCCTTGTAACTCATAAAGCCAAGAGATGCGTTTTGGAGCCACAGCTGCTGCAGCCCAAAAGATCAGGAAGCTGCAGGAGTGTATCAAATTTTCTTAACCTGTAAATGAGTTTTCTGTGCCTCAAGGCCACGATACATCAGGGTTCCCTCTTTTTTCCACGTCATAGTAAATTGGATTTTCATTCATGCGGTCTCTCATGTTTAAGTATTGGGACTCTCATTGGAGTTGCTTCTATTGCTACAGAAATGAATCCAATTCAGGGCAGGACATTGTGTTGCTAAACAGATACCTGCACTAGAACATGTGGCCAGGAGAAGCAAAGTGAAGCTCTGTATCCATATACACTTGCAGGTGGTACACGAAGAGGAATTACGTGGCATCCTTGGTTTCAAGAAGCAATCTGTGCTCAGTGCTGCTGCACTGAGATACTGCCATGGGGAGCAGCATCCAGAGCTGAACCTTGCAGGGTAGGGACAGCGTGGGCTAAGAGCTGGGTTGGCATTTAGCTGAAGGATATGTAAGGGAGGAATAATAGTCAATTTGGGATATCCAGCCAAGGGAGCTGGGAGGGAGGTACAGCATGCTTGAGGTGCCTGGATTCCCAGCAAAGCAGCTGTGCCTGGAAAACCCTGGCTGCCCAAGAAACCCTGCAAATATTTGGGATGAGTGTGGTACGTGTTTTGGAGCTGAACTGCGTGGCTCTGTGGTCTGTGTCCCAACCCCTCATCACTGAGGATACCCTAGACTTCGGGGAGCATCCCGCAGTGCTCCAGCCCCTTCCACTCTGGTGGAGGCAGCGTGTTCATTGCAGGCAGTTTTGCATCTGGTCTCTTGATTAATGGACTTGTCTTTTGCAGCCTATTTTGACTCTGACACTGCTTTCTGCTCCACAGATGCTTTGCTGATGTTGAAGAAAGTTTGCCTCGCTTGATAAAGACCAGATCCTGAAATTTACTTCCAAACCTGAAGTAACAATTTTTAACTTGAAACACTTTTTTCCCCAGGAGTCGCTGCTCCAGAATCCTTCCCTTATTTGGTGCCTCCTTCACAGCTGGGGCTGATGCTCAGGTGCCAAACTCAGTGCACTCCCTGCAGCTAGCCAAATGGGTCCGTGGCTCTGCTCCTCGGCCCGCCTCGTGGCACTCCTTTTCCTGTGCACCCTGGTGGCATTTCCTGTGTTTCTGCACGAGGGTGGGATGCGTTTTCAACCCTTTATAATCATGGCACAGTCTGTTGAGGTTGGTCTTGCTTTCTTTGTTTCTGGCTCGAACCATGCCAGACCTTCCTTTCAGCTGTCTGACCGCCTCTGTTCTGTGTGCTGTCAGGACATCCCTGTCATGGCTGCTGTGATTTGAGCTGGCTGTTCAGGGCCATTGCTGTCTCTGCACTGAGGTGCTTGGAGTGGAGTTGTTAGTCACTGTTGATTTCTTCCATGGCAACAAATCCACTTTGGTTGGAGGTGCGGTGTGTGAATGCTCCCAGAGCAGCAGTGGATTGCTTCCTCTGGTGAGGTTGCTTCTTCCCAGGTGGATTTAGTCTGTCTGCACATGCTGACTCATGACAGCCGAAACAGCTGTTTTCAGCTTCAGGCACTACTGTGTGCAGGGACCCCTTCTTCTCCTTGACAGCTGGTTTGTTTTTATAACTAATGCCTTCACTATATGCTCATAACTTCCATATCGGTGATGCCCGCTGTTCAGCTGGAAGGGCCAAAGTCTCTTTTTTGGATGTGACTTTATTGATGCATCAACATTACATGGTGGGCTCTTCCCGTGCCACCGACTGGGACCAGCCCCAAGGAGCAGAGCCGTGATGTATGTAGCCCCCATCCATCCCAGCATGGGCACCAGGACCATTCTGAGGAACCCCTTGCAGGGGACCCACTCTTGAATTGCGCAGCGAGTCGGATGAAACCAATGGAATTGTTGCAGGTCTCCTGCTAACAGCTTCGGGGCAGTGAGTGGGGCTTTGGGGAAGTGTTCCTCTCCGCCGTGCAAATGCAGAACAGCGGGTGATGGGACTTCCTCCTCCTCCTCCTCCTCCCTGCTGCGGGCTGCTCAGTGGAAGTTGCTGTTTCCCTCCAGCCGTGAGAAGCAGCATTTGACAGGAGGAGCAGAGAGGGCTCCTGCAGACCGAGGGGCAGGTGAGTCACCAGGGAAAGAGTCATTCGGAGAAAAGCCCAGTCAAAGCAGCCCGTGGCCCTGGCGTGAACTCGGAGATGAAAGGTCCAAAGTTAAGTGATGAGCTCATCAAAACCTTGAGGCTGTGAGAGAAAAAGTGATGAAACAAGCACGAGAGGTGCCTGCATGAGGTGCCACAGCATTGGGGCACACAGGTCTCAGCCAGGGCTTGCTGCTGCTTGCTGAAGTTGGCAAGAGGGATAAAATGCACTTCTTTCCTAGAGGCGTGCATCCTGCTTCCTTTAGAAAAAGCTCGTGTTTATGTATGCACATATGCGTGTCCCAGTTCAGCACTGATTCCTGTGTTGTCCTTGGGATTGGTGATGAAAAGACTGAGCTGGAAGCTTGCAATGGATTCAACACAGGTCCTCTGGTCCTGCTGCAGCTCTGTCCCTGGCGGAGCGCTCTGTGCGTGTCCCCGCTGGGTGCAGGGCACTTCCCATTCAAGGTGGGGAGTTTGGATTCTCCCTTGCTGATGCTAGAGCGCTGCAGACATTGCAGAGCAACTGTTCCCAAGGCTGTGGGCTGCAGGTGGCCCTAGGGGAAGGACCGGTGTCCTTATTTCTTATTTTCCGTACGTGTGCCACCTTTGATGCTCTGAGCTGCCTTGGTGTCTTAAAGAGGATGGTAGAAATACAGCCCTCCTAACATTGCTGGCAAAGTGAGTAAGGGCTTAGCTCAGCTGTCCCAGTATTCCCCAGTCTCTTTGGGTTTCATCTGCAGAGTTAATAAAATGGTGGCAAATAAAGTCAGGTTCTAGTGGAAAAGGGCTCTTTAGGGCAGCAGTAAAATAGTGAGTAAGCAAGAACCCCTTGCTGCGGGGGCCAGTTTAATTGGTCTGGCTTGTTTTATGAGACAGGTTTTATGTTGAAACTTGCACATGGCCCAGGAGCGACTCTGCAGCAGGGCATCATTCTCCTGCATGGGTCCTCCGGGAGTGCAGCCTGGGTTAATTACACCTCACCGAGCAGTCGCACCTCGCCAAGCTGCTTGCATACAGAACGATGGGAGCTGGGGAGTTGAGCAGATGCAGGCAGAAGGCAGCTGCCTCGTGTTCTTCTCAGTGCCACTTGGTTGAGCGTCGTCCTGCCTGCCAGCTCTCCCTCTCTCTGTCTCTCTGACCCCCTCGGATATGGAAAGGATGCTGCTGAGCTTTGCAGAGGGATTTAGGGTATAAAATTGATGTGTGAATAGGAGCAGAGTGGCGGTGCTGGACCGGCGTCTCCCTGTGCTGTGCTCAGGGTCTGGCTTTTCTCATCGTGGTGAGGCTGTGCAGGCGCTGGATGAAAGCTGCCTGTTGGGGAGAAGGTATGAGAGAGGCCGGGCTGCTCCTGGGTGACACAGCCACCTCCGAGGTCACACAGTGACTCTGCCACCCGCAGCCTTCTTCAGAGCTATTCAGATAAGGATGGGGAAAGGCCGGCTTGCTGCTGAGCTAGCAGAGGTGGCCTGGAGCAGCAGTAAGGAACGAATCGAGTTGGATTTTGGTGTTGCTGGAGCTCAGTGGGGCAGGAAGCTGCCATCACGCAGTGTGCTATAGACAGCTCGCTCTGCATCCACTCTGCTCCGCGCTGTGCTTGGAAGTGCAGAGAAATGCCAAGCCCTGCCTAGCATCTCTGCTGCAGCCTCACAGGGGCTTTCCTGAGAAACCCAGGCTCCCTTTTTGCAGTTGCTTAAGGCTGGGTTTAAATGAAAGGGTAACGCATCACCCCCAAACCCTTATGCTTATGAAAGTGGCACCGGCACGGCACAAACGAGCTCCAAACTTTGCAGCTGAGCTCGTTGCAGCAAAGCGTTAAGGAGGATTTCCCTCCCCGCCTTGACCAAAGGCTGCTTCCAGCCTCTGCGGCAACCGCTGAGCGCTGAACCAAATCGCTTCTGTTTTTCCTTTTTCTTTTTCCCATCAGTGGGAAGCGCTGCGTTCCGCTGGGTCCCCGCTCGGGGAGCGGAGCGGTGCCCGGGACTGCAGCGATCAGCCCGACCCCAGCAGAGGGTGCTGTGCCTCCACCGCCCTCTCCCCGCTCTCATCCAGCTGTTTGGCACTTGCCCTCGTCTGTGTGCATGATGTGTGTAAGAGTTTGGGCATGTCCATTTGGTTCCCATCTCCAGTGCCACCCCCGGCATCCAGGCCAGGTTCTTCTGTCACTGGGGACGTTCTTAATTCACAGGAAATCGGGGAGAGTTTAATTGTTTTCTCCTCTCTCTCTCTCTCTTTTTTTTTTTTTCCCATGCAGCTGAACAAAAGGTTCATCCTCAGTTTTCTCCATGCCCATGGGAAGCTGTTTACCAGGATTGGGTAAGTGTGCAGGATGTTTATTTTATTTTCCTACATTACAAGTCTTTTTGGAATTTAATATTGTTAGCAACTAAGCTGTGTTTGGAGCTGAGGGCACAGGGTGTGAATTCTTGCAGGCCTAGCCTCCTGGTTCCTATTCTCCCTACCCGCCCTGCAGTCCATGATGATTAGTGTTGGGCTTTTCTTCCTCCATCTCAAGGCCTCGTGCACCAGGACTCTCTGGTGCAGGCTGGGCTCAGCCAGCTGATGTGCACCCAGTAGGGACCAGAGGCTCTTTTCTCCCTTTCTTGCCTTCAAACCGTGCTCCTTCCACTTTCATCTCTGGTGTTGTCCCCTCCTCTCTCGCCTCCCCCACTCCCAGCCAGCGGGGTGGTGGCTCTGGGAGCACTCAGTGGGGCACAAAGCCCAGGGGCAGAACAGCACGGTGGCAGGGAGCTGCTGTTCGGTGGCAGCCTGTTCCCTGAGCCTGTCACCTTCCCTTCCTTGGCAGCAGAAGAATGCAGCACAGCAGCACTGACGCAGCCTGAAGGCTCTTGCTCCATGCAGTGCGCTCTCTAGGGTGACACGTGCTTGACCTTGCACCCTTCATAAAGCAATGGGAAGCAGAAGCAGAACCCCCACGTGAGGCTTGGTGATGGCATCGTGTCTGTGCTGCAGGGCAGAATGTCCAGGGAGCTGCTGGTCCACAGCTCTGCCAGGCTGTGCTCGTGGCTGAGCTCTGGGCTGAGCACATGCCAGCAGGGGGATTAATGGGGATGTTGCAGTGATTGCTTGCACATTTGGCTCCCAAGACTTTTGTGAAATTAAGATGTAGTGTTAGAGGCGATTGCTTCCCAGGACAGTCATTTAGAAAACCCAAGTATGTTTAATGGCAGAAGATCCCCTGAAGTACTTAGAAGGGAACTAGAAAGTAATAACATGACACAGGAAGAGAAATGCGTCCAGCCCTGCTAAACAGCTTCCGTGCTTAAAATAGGTAAAAGGTGAGGAATGGCTGAGTTCTCTCTGGGCAGAATCTATAGTAATTTATCAGTGAAAAGTATGGAAAAGATGTTGTTGAGCTAACTTTGAGCCATCTTGCTCCTAAAACCACAGGTAAGTATGTTATTAAAGGTTTCTGCTCGGTTCTTGACCTGCTGGTTCTGAACTCAGTGGGGTTACTGCATGTCGTTCCAGATGTGCTGCAGTATCCAGGCACAGCTGGTGGGGCTGAGGAAGCCCTCACTCTTCCTTGTTGTTATTCCATGGCAATAATCTCCATCTCCTCGCTAATGACCCATCCTACAAAGGGCTCCTCCATCCCCAGCGGCCCGTCTGCCCTAGGAGGATGTTGCTGGATACGTTGAACGTGGTCTGAGATTTCTCAAAATTAGGAAGTCTTTAGAAGCAATCATTTTGCTCTCGGTCCCTGGCTGTGCCCCAGCTCCAGGAAAGTTGCTTCTTTGAGAGGGAGCAATGCTTTTGTGCTGGCGGAGCTGCTCCCTTCTGCAGGGCTACCGAGTCCAAGGGGCCTGTTTGTTACAGCCCACCTTTGTGGGAAGGTAACGGAGGCTTTGCATCGCTCCAGCAAACAGTGCCAAGGCAGAGGGTACCCCTGCTGCTAGGTAGAACCAGTTGTTGAAAGGCATCTGTGAAATATGGTTAAGCAGAAAGCAATTTTGTCTTTAAAAATAGACCCTACTGCTGTCCTGAAAGTCTGTTGGGGAAGCCCAGCAGAATTGCCCATGTGGGTTACCAGAAGTGGCTTGCTAATCCAGTCTGTAGCATGCTGATATCACAAGATCTGAATCTCTCAGGGGGGAGATAGAGGAAATTGCTCTGGAGGCCTTTGAGGTTGCCTGCCCTGGCTCCCAACGCTGTACCCACTGCGCATTCTGGCTCCCTCCCTCCCGTTGTGGGCACATGAGTTACACTGTCACTGATAAGGAAGGAGCTGGCACTTGCTGCAGACCATTGCTCATTCCTGCTGGGTCCAGCTGTGACTTTTTTTAGTGCAGGACCAAGAAGGAACAGAGCAAACTCAGCAGAGAAAGGCAGCAGGATAGGAGAACTATTTTTTATTTTCCCCACCAGTTTGCAAATTTTTTGGCAGCGTCTTGATATAAAGATGCCTTCAGGGGATACCAGGTGAGGGCTCCTGGGAGGGCTGCTGTGGGCAGCCACGTCACCGCTGTTACTGTGAACTGACTGTGCGCTTTGCAGTCGGTTCCATTGCTGACCATACTTCAGCTGGGGAATTGCTGAGGATCCATCAGCTCTATAAGTAACCTCGGCTAATTCCCCTAGTGACGCCAGATGAAGAGCAGGATAAACGTGTCAGCTTTCCACGGGTGCTTGTGAGCAGTGTTGAAAGCACACCTCGTCCCCGGCGTGGCACTGCAGCTGTGTCTGATGAGCAATAGCAGCTAGCGGGACCAGAGGACCGCAGGTTCCTGTCCCTTGGGCAAGGCTGGGCTCCAAATAGTGAGAGCTGACAGCTTTCTCACTGTGCTGGGAGTGGGCAGCACCAGCACAGGAGCTTGGGACGGAGACTGCTCTCTGGAGGCAGCATGTTCTTGGCCAGTGTTCAACACACTTGGAATTGCCACATCCGCAATGTGGCACCAGTGTGTGCCGTTTACTGCAGCCCGTGTTTCTTGGGAGTCCCATGGGCTGCTCCTGGTCCAAGCGAGCTGCTGGCCTCTTGGCACCCCTCCCAGCTTGGTAGAAGTCAGTAGAAAAAAATGGTTGGTCAGAAATGACTCATAAAGGCCGTGTTTTCCTGCCAAAGGAATGCTGCCTGTTGGTTACAGAGCAATCCCTCGCTGCCCTCACTGAGGAAGGCTTCGGCTGTCTCCCTCGCACCGCCTGCACCTTCACTCCAGAGGCAGCGATTCCCTGTGGCTCTGGGATGGGCAGCAGCCCCTCAGCACCGTGTGGGGGGGGTCCCTGTTCCCTGGGCAAGGTGACACAGAGGGAGCTGTGCCACCCTCCCCAGGGCACAGTCTGCGTTCTGCTCTACAGCATCTCTCTCTGTCTGCAGGATGGAGACGTTCCCTGCGGTGGCTGAGGAGGTCCTGAGGGAGTTCCAGGTCCTGCTGCAGCACAGCCCCCCTCCCATCGGAAGCACCCGCATGCTCCAGCTCGTGGCAATCAACATGTTTGCAGTGTACAACTCCCAGCCCAAAGGTACCATGTGCTGCTTTAAGGGAAATGGGCTGGGGATCGCTCGTCTTTCTTTGAGCTGTGGATGGAGAAGGGTGGAGGGCACATAACACAGCTGAAATCCAACAGGGTTGGATGCCTGGAGGTAGCGGTGTGTGTAAGGATGGCTTGTGCTGGAAGGCCTCAGTGAGGTGTTTAATGATGTGGAGTGAGGAGGCATCGCATCCCTCTGGAGCCTGAGTCATCAGGCATGGACAGAAGGCTGTGTTCTACGGCTCTGCCCTCCCGGTGCTTCGCCCGGGTCCTGCTCAGCGCCCACGTTGGCACTGTGAGGGCTGGGAGGATCTGGGAGGGCCTGGCTGAGGACAGAATGTTGTTGTCTGTGTGTGTGGGTGGCTGAGCCGTGCTGTGGGAGATGCTGCTGGAGGCTGCGCCCTGTGCTAAGGCACCTGGAGGATCTCGTGTCACTCATCCTCCTCCGTCTGCCCAAAATGTGGGCACTGTCATTGTTGGGTTACTTAGTAGGGATGCTACCAAAGCAGAATCCTTGCCTCTGGGTTTGAAGTTGTGCTTCCAAGGAGCCCCAGTAGGCACAGCAGCTGGGTCAGCCTGGGCTACATTTTTGGGATCAGGAAAGGGGCCACACTCCCTAGTTGGGGGAAGCAGTGTGTGGCACACTGATGACTTGAAATTTAGCTTCCAAAAGCAGATGGACATCAATCGAAGCCACCATGTGAGCAGAAGAGCTGAGCCCCGTTGTGCTACTGCTGGTGATTTCTCCCCTGTGAGTCAGTTGTGGTGCTTGGTGGCCGAGTGGGCTGGGCCACGTGGCTCCCCGTGCTGTGTGCTGCACAGGCACCATCCCTCTCCTTGGGGAAGCCCTGTGAGCCGTCAGCCCTGCTAACGAGGACGTGCCCTCCTTCCTGCTAGGTGCCAACCAGCACCACTGTGTTTATGTCTGAGCTGCAAAGTACTTTCTGATGATGAGCAATGCCTGTGTGCGGCCCCCCAGTAGGTATATTAATAGCTGTTTCTGTGCTCTCAGACAGGAGCGGGTGGTAAAGAGGAAGAAATCTGTCTGGGCTGTGTAGAAGCCCCCGTGGCAAGGCTGGAAGCAGTCCCAGCTCTCAGACCACTGGACTGTGCTCCTCCACCCGCAGCCGAGCTGTGGATGTGAGTGAGTGAGTGACAGAAAGGGAGCACTTCTTATCTCCTGCGCAAAATATGTCTTCTTGGAGTTTCCTGTCTCCCATGCGAGTAGTTGCCAGCTGCTCCCAGCTCTCTTATCTCTGGAGAAAGCAAACCTGCTCCTGCTGGGGACCTGTGGACCGTACAGGGAGCAGGTGGCAGTGTTGGAGAAGTGCTGTGGGTTGGATGGCACTGTGGCTGCCATCTGATGCTTTGTGCCCCCCGAGGGCTCCTTGCTTTGGTGACCCTAAAACGTTGCAAGGAATATTGTTGGCAGAGCAAATTCTGTTGTCAGCACAAACACTCCGGTGGTCTCTGAGCGCTCGTGTGTTGAGTGCTGGCAGAGCCCGTGTTGGGCTCAGTGCCGACGCAGTGATACTGAGAAGTGCTGGGAGCTGGGTGCAGAAGGAGAAGGGGGGGAAAAAAAAGCAAGCAAAGAACCTGAAGTTTAAAAGGCAAGCGAGAAAGCTGGCTGAGTTATTACCAATTGCCCAGCACGGAGCAGTGAGGGTGTTGGCTCCTTCCCCGCTGTGTGGGATGCTGTGGGCAGAGGGCAGACTGGAGCATGTGGCAAAGGGCTGTTGGGAAGGTGCGGGTTTCCATTTCCCAGCACATGAGTCACCTCTCTGGGCTGCAGCTGTATGGGCAGCAATTGGGTGCAGAGGGGATGCAGGGAGCAGTTCTGCCTTGTGTGCATCCCGACTGCCAGGAAGCCCTGCTGGGAGCAGCGCTTGCTGGAGGCAGGGCTTGGCCGGGTGAACTCCGTGGGACTGCATCTATCCCTGCAGTTGGACCGAGTGACCTCTAGAGATCCCCTCCTACTGCAGTCCTCCTGCAAATCCGGGATCGGAGCTGCTGTGTCCTTCCCATGGCACAGCTCAGCCTGACGGTAGCAGGAGATGTGTGTGTCTGGGGGCAGTGAGGGAGGTCTGTCTGAGAGCCTCCTCTCCTCGCTGTCCGGGGGCAGATACCTCTGGGGGCAGGTGCTCCCTCCCTCCCTCCCATGTATTTCCATTCTGTGGGGCCGCAGCTGCTCCTGAGAAACTTGAGGGCTTACTTGCTTGCCCCCTCTGTGTTGTCTAATGAGTCCCTGGTGCTGGGATTGGGGGGTTCTGCTAGCACTTGTGGGGTGGTGTTGCAGGCAGTCTTGACGTGGAGAATTTTGCATGCTTTAATTCATTGCCAATTAACACAAATTTCTAATCTCTGACTTGGGTATTGAAAAAATACAGAAGTATTACTAATCAAACTCACTTCAGTAAATACCTCTTCTCTTTCTTCCTCAGACTGATGCCAGACACCCACCCTGCCATTTCCTTACTCTCAGCTTCCCCCAGTGTCACTGCAAGTTGTGCTCAATTTGTCCCAAGTCCTTCAGCAGCATGGCAGGCTGGTAGCTCATGCACAGTGGTTTTTATCTGCTGCTCTTTGCTCTTCGCTCATTTTCCTTTGCTCCTGCATTGCAGTGTTTGCAATGATGTCTCCTCCTGCAACTACTGTTTTCTGAAATCTGTCTTTGCAAAGATGGCCCTGTGCCCATCTGACCATTTCTGGGGGGTAGAACTGAGTACAGCCCTATGCCTGATGCTGGCAGCAGGGCTGTGCTCATCCTGCTGGAGCGGGAGCCGGTTGCAGCTGCCCTTGCAACGCTGGGAAGACCCCAGGAAATGGATTGGGGCTGTTGTTTTCTCTGCCAGAGGAAGCCAAAGAATTCCCACATGAAGCATTCCCCTGCTATTCAGCACCAGTCAGCACACTGCTCCCTGGGAGCCCAACCTCCTTATTGGTGATGGGGACGTGCAGCTGACTGGTCCCTTAACCTGGCTGCCTTATGGCAGGGCAAAGGTGGGACAAGGGTGCTGGTAGCCTGTGGAGCAAGGAGAGCCCACCCATGGGATGGAAGCAGAGAGGTGGGTGCGCTGCGTGGCTGGGATGTGCCATTGCTGGAGCAGCCCCACGCTGTCACCAATGCATCGCAGGGTGTTGGTGGTTACCAAGGGTTTGGGTTCTCTTGGGCTCCAGCCTCTTCACGGGGTGGCCCTTTTAACGGTTTGGTAGCCATCTGCACCATCAGCTAACAGAGAAGTTTGGATCCCTTTATCCCAACCACAAACACTCCAAGCATTTTAATTTTTTTTTAATTCTGTAATTTGGGGAAATAAAACTCTGGTTTCTGCAAAGACTAATTGAAGCCGTGCTTGCGGCAGGGGCATCTCGGTGAGGGGAGAGAGAGAAACCCCCTCCCAGCCCATCTGTGCCCAATTTACTCCGATCTGGCCTCTCTGAGGCTTTTTTTTTTTTTTTTTTTTTCTCTCTCTTTAATAATTTGTTTTATAATTCCTGGAATCAAACCCATCTCAGACACACTGTTTTATTTTACTGTATTATTGGATTATACTTCCTATAAATCACTGGATGTTATTCATAGGCCACCACCAGAATAACTTCCCCTCTCCCCCCGACAGGCCCGCATTCCAAACAAGCGCACACCAAAGTGGGGGTGCAGCACGGGGCACCCTAGAGACACTTCCCGGAAATCCCAGCAAATTTGCCTGGCTGTGGGTGTGAAGCATCAGGCTGCAGCACCTGGATGCCTTCTGGCACTCCCAGGCCTGTCGCATTGTGCTGTGTGGAGTTTGTTAGGAGGTCGGGCTTAGGTGGAAGGAGGGGGGGCTGCCATATGTGCATCCTCAGCACATGCCTGTTGGAGGGGGGGGGAGGGAAGTTGCATCCCTTGGGGCTGAAGGAGCAGAGGCGTGCAGGGAGGCTGTGGCTGAGCACCGCTGCCAGAGGGGGCTTTGGGCAGAGCAGGGTGGCCGTGCTGGTGAGTGGGGAGGGAAACCTGTCGCTTGGACAGCAGGTCGCAGGGAGCATTTGTGAAAGCAGCTGGGGTCAGGCTGCCCTCTGGGAGCGGAGCGAGGTCTGGCTTTTGGTGCTAGAGAAATAAGGTGAGTGCTGGTGAAGCAAGGCGGGAGGATTCACAACCTGCTCCCTGCTGCGTGGTCAGAGCAGCGCGTGTCCCTTTGCGCTGCCATACTGCGTGAGATCGGTCAGCGCTGCACAGCCCATTGCTGCAGAAACGCTCAGGCTCATGCAGAACTGTTCATCTGCGTCTGAGTGCTCACTAATTATAGCTCTTGCAAAGGTTTTCAAATGGTGCACAGTCCTGCTTGACGCTTGAAGACCTACACCAGCTTCTTGCCCAGATCTCCCTGGTATGTGGGATCCGCACGTTGGCGGAGATCAGCTGCAGCTCCTTGCAGACGTAGGACTGTCCTCCCTCCTCCTGCCGTGGATGCTCAGCCCCGGCCTGGCTGCAGATAGGCACCGGACCCCCAGGATTCAGACCATGTTTGCTGTGAGCAGCTGCTCTGCTGCCGTCCTGCCGCCGCACGGCCCTGCTCTGCCTGCAGCGCGTTTCGCTTTGCTGACCGCAGCTGCTCAGCCTCATAAGCTAAAGCACGAACCCTTAAAATATCCCCGGAGATGCTGCGGAGGGTGGTGGTGGCAGAACTGGGCTCTGTCTCTGACCAGCTCCGCAATGCTGGTTTGGCTTCCGATGGTTGGACCCCAGCTTTGCTCAGAGCGGAGAGCGGCGTCGGAAAGAGTCTTGGAGGGAACGTGTAGCACTGTGCTGCTGCACTCACATCTCCATGGCTTCTCGTGAGATTCTGACCGTATCTCGCATGTTGGAGCGGACTGGGTTCTGATTGCAAGGGAGTCCAGTGCATGTGTGTGAGTTTAAAAATAAAGCAGTGCTGTGGACGGCTGCTTCGGTTTGGTGGAGTTTTAAAATTAGGCACAAAGCAAAGCTTAATAAACCTCAGGCTGTAGATAGCAGAAGCAGCGACTTGATCTTCCCCTGTCTGGGGAGCAGAGCAGTGTCATTTTCTCATCGTTTGCCTCCTTGCATGGTTAAACGTGTGTTTCCCCAGTGTCTGGGCAGCTCTGCCATCTGCGCCAGCTTAGGGCATGGCAAATGGGAGATGAAGGCTTCTAGGGTTTCTCCCATTGTATGAGCTCCTGTCTCACCAGTGCAGCAGTGGCCCTGGAGCTTCAGGTCCCCCCGCTTCTCCCTGGGGCCTTGTATTTGTAATGCCTGGTGGTGGGGCTTGGCTTGTCACACAGCAAGTGTGCACTGAAGTGTCTGCACCGAGGTCACCAGCGTGCAGCTGGCAGTGACAGCATGCCATTGCTGCAGAGCTACAGCTTTAGCGAGCTGTTGGCAGGCCGCAATGCTTCCCAAGGCCTTCAATGGAAGGAAGCAATCCTTACATTCATCCTGCTCTTCCTTTCACGTTGCTGCTCTTCCTTGCTTCAGGTTTGAGTTTGAAGCAGGAGAGGATCCATCTTCCTCTGCATTGCAGTGCTCGTGTGGAGGCTCTCCAAGGCTGCTGGGTACAGGAAGGTCGCCGGCTGCTGGTGGCCACGTCCAGGTTTGCAGGACAAGGCTGACATGGCACGGGCGTGCGTGACACCCACACTGCTTGTGTCAGCCTGCTGCTTCCTGTGCTCACACAGCACCGTGAGGACCACGCACACGTCCGGAGGTGGCAGCTGGCCCTCCTGGGTTTCTCTGAGTGCCTGGAGAGGCTGGCACGGGAACTGCAGGCGCCTTTCCTTCGGGGGAAGGAAGCTGTCTCAGAGTTGAGACTTTGCATCAGCAAAGTTCAGGTAGCATGCATTCGGCCCAGACGTGTCTCAGAGTCCTGCTCCTGGGCTCTTGAGGCTGGTGGCAGCAATGTTTAGACCAAAGTCTTCCTTTGCTTATTCCCCTCTGTTTCCTGTTTAAAAGGCAGATTGTCACATATTTGGGGATTTATTTACCGTAATTGGAGTTATTTTCCTGGCTGCTGGCTTCTGCCCTCTGATGCAAGACTCTTCAGCGAGATGTGTGTCCAGAAAGCCATGTGACTTTTTTTCCCCTTGCCCCAAGTGCCAGCAGGAGATGCAATAAGCACCGCGCTACAGGGAATTTCCACTTGCAGTTCAGGTTTCTGAAATGTAGCTGTCAGCTTCGGTGGCAGGAGATGGAGCGGGGCTTTGTGGCAGGGAAGGGGAAGGTTTCCAGTGAAACAGCACTCATTGCTGTGTGTGTGTGTGTGTGTCAGACTCTCCAGCCTTAGCGCAGCAAAAGTCCCCGTTGAGCAGCGCTGGATGAGCTCAGCGGGGCTCCTGCCCGCTCTGCCTGTCACATGAGCACATCCTTACTGCTGCCCTTGAAGCCGTTCCACCAAACGATACCGAGATCTCATTTCAGGGTAACAACAAGAGGGAAATGATTTGTAATCCCCAAGCTCGAGTCTGCTTTGGAGCCAAGCTTCTGCCGCCCGAGCAGCAAGTCGGAGCAGGGCCGGAGACGCGCCAAGCTGTGTGCACGTGGCTGTGCCACCAGGCCATGGGCTGGAACACATGTGCTGCTGCTCGCTGCGATGGAGCAGCTCTGCTGTGCGCAGAGGGAGGGCAGGAAGCAGAGCGTTGGCACATGGCGTCCCCAGCGCTCCTGCTGCGTGGTGAGGAAGGAGGTGCCCGCTGCGGCTGTGCCTCGGCACAGAGGGGTGCTGGGGAGTGGGGTCTTGCCAGGTGCAGCGGTTGGGTGAGGCTTCAGATGTTTGTACTGTGACAGGAAATCCTCTCACTTTTAAAGAGATGTTTCTGACTCTTTAATGTGAGTTGCGCCTTTGATTTCCTCGCGCTTCTAAGCAACACCGAGTCAATTACTGTCTTTCTATTTAATTCTCCAAGAGAACATTGTATAATTAGGCTAATTATGGTGCTTTGTGAAGTTGTAAAACTCTTGATTGAGCTTGCGGGGTTGTTTTAAAGCGTGCCAGGTGCAGCAAGGCGGGCTGCCCGCCCCGTGCCCGCTCCCCGTCTGGGCTCAGCTGCATTGTGCCAACTCACTGAGCTTCAGCTCCTGCCCCAGGGCTGCCCACTGCTGAGCTCCCCTCCTGCAGGGCCAGGGCTGGCCTTGCTTCCCCCTGCTCATGGCACAATGCAAGTGTCCAGCACTGGGCAAGCTTCTGTAGAGATGCAGGGAGTGAGCAGCCCTTGGGGGCATGGGGGGAATTCTTCTTTCCTAATGCTCAATCCATAGCAGTGGCATGACTGGGGATGTGTTTCTACTCACGTGTGTGTCTGAAGATAGGAGGTGTCCCCCATGCAGGTTTATCTATGGAGACCTTTGACTTTCCATGGTTAGTGTGTGCCCTTGGCTGTGTGGACTCGCACATTAGGCTCTGCCCATATTATGCAATGGGCTTTGCGTTGGAAAAACAAGAACTGGTTCCATTTGACTTTCAGCACTCACCTTTCTGTGGAGGTGCCTGGTATTGCAGCTAGGACACTGTAGGGCCGTTGAACCCCAGCATGGAAGGTTTGCATTCCAGTGAGCTGAAGGCAGTGGTTGCTGTGCCTCGCAGTGGCTGTGCTTATCGTGACCATAGGGCAGCGTGCAGAGGGCACAGTGACCGTCCCACGGAAGGAACAGATCTGGCATACATCGTTGCATCCCAGATGGGCAGCAGTCACAAGCCAGCCCACGTACCCCATAGAGCCATTTGGCAACCCCATTATCCCCTTCCATACCAGGTACCCGTGGGGCAGCCCTGCTCACAGGCTCCCTTCTCCCATGCCCTTCCACATCTCCAACCCCTGAGCTCCCGATGCTCGGAGAAGGGCAGCTTGCGCAAGCATCGCCTGCTCTCCAGATAGCATCCCAGAGAGGAGAGGCTCCAGCTGCCAAGCTCACTTTGGGAACAGCACAAACCCATCCGCACAGAGCCCAAGGAGCCAAGCTCTGACCCGGCCCCTCATAGTACAGCCAGCGGGGCCCCCAGCCCGCCTTGGGGAGCGGCTCGGCCACATGTGCTGTGCCTCTCGAGGCCAGCAGGCAGGCAGGCAGGCAGGCAGAAGAGGAGGAAGTGATGCTCTCAGGCCCATCTGCGCGGGGCTGAGACGCGCTGCAGCTGGTGCGAGGCCCTGGCAGCGCTTGGAGCTGCCGTCTGCTGGGGTTTGCTGCTGTCTACGTTGAAACGCGGCGTTGGGGAGGGGGGTCGGTGGCACAGTGCCAGGCCCCGTTGCTTGGCCTTCTCTCCTCCTCCTCCTCCTCCTCCCTCCATGCTTTAAAGTCACATTTCCAGGCCAGACATAGAATTAATCTCTGGGCACTTCACATTGCTGGCAGAGCGAAGCAGGATGTGGGATCTTTTTTTCTTTCTCTTTTTTTTTTTTTCTTTTTTTTTTTTTTCTTTCTTTTTGCTCGCTCTCTCTCTCTCTCTCTGCGTCTTGGCTGACTTTTTTACCTCTCGAAGAATTTGGAAGGGCCGTGAGATTCCCCCCGCCCCCCCGCCTCGGTGCCGTGCAGTTTTTCAGCACGCTGATCACCCTGCTGTGGCTTCACCCTAATAGATTTCATATGCTGACACAGTTGACATCAGTACCAAACTATTTTACATGTGATCTGGTGTATTTCCTGAGGAAATCTGCAAGATATTTATTAAGAACTAATAAAATAAACCTCTCCATGAGCTTTTAGGTAGTTTTCAATTTTTCATGTCTCTCTCGTTTCCTCTTATCAATGAGTTTCTATTTTCTCCCTCCTCTCTGACCATCGCGAAAGGAAACAAAAATAAATGTTTTAAACCGTTCCTGAATGGACACTGGGAATATTTCTGTAGTGATGTATTAGCAAAGTCGTATTTTTAGTGCCGTATTGTCAAGACTAAAAATATCCCGCCGCAGTGCATCCTTTTTATAGGTCTTTGTGTGTGTGTGCGCGTTGAGTTTGCACCAGCGTGGAAGGGTCCGTCTTTGTACCGCTGCAGCCTTCCCTCCCTGTCGCAGCTGGACTCCATTAGGCCTTGAAAATTAAAGTAATCCTGCTTAAGAAAGAGAAATTAATCACTGCAGCAGAGCCGCGTTCCCCCAGCTGAGCCGGGATACCTGCGTGGCAGCGCTGCTTTGAGACTCTCCATCAGCCCCAGCGCTGCGGAGATGGTCCGGTGTGATGTGCGAGGGCTGCAGGCACCTGTGGGGCTCCTGTCTGTGCTGTAGCACCAGGATGGGAGTGCTCAGGGCCGGGAGCTGGGATATTTTGTGTTGTTTGCAGGAATTTTTACTTTCTGGCTTGTGCACCCGTCTCTTTCGATTAACTGTACAGAGGGTAACAGAGAGGTGAGGTGGGAGCTGCCTTGGGGGGCTGCCTTCCCTCTGTCCCATGGGCAGGAGGACCCTGCTGTGAGGGCAAGCAACCACACGGGGCTTTCGGACATCATAAGCAACCGCACGGGGCTTTTGGATATCATTTCTAAAGTGGAACGTAGTCACTGCTCTGATAGTGGTGGCCTTAGGGCTGGCTTGGCACTGCAGGCAGCAGGCATCCTGCTCTGGGGATACGTGTCAGTGAGCTTGGGGACACCTGGCACTGGGGATCCCTCGTGCCATCTGCTGGCACTCAGGGCTGAGCATTCCCTCACCGCCCCGCACGTCTGCAGCGCTCCGCTCCCCGTCGAGCAGTTCAGCGAAAGCAGTAATTAGGGCCCGTAAAATTTTATTTTATTAGCGAGAAGTGTTGGTGGGTAATTGGCCATAATTTGAACCCAGCCAGATTGGAGATTAATAAAAAAAAAAAGAGGAGCAATCTCTTTACCAGAAGCAGCAGAGCTGTTAGCCCTGATCCCTGCCAGGGCGGGTGGGACGGGATGGCGGCTGCGCCTGTGCCGTACCCGTCCTGGAGGGTGTTTGACACTGGCATTGGAAGAAAGGAAACCTTATTTTCCAAGAACTCTGCTCTTTCTCAGCTTGATAAGTATTTAAAATAAAAGCTGCACAATTGGAATTGGCAGAGCATCCTCATTCTTTTGTCTGTCTGTTTATTTTTTTCCCCTCATCCCTCGACATGTGTGCTACAGCCCACGGTTGCTACACCCCGAAGAACCGCAGCCCCGCGGCTCGGCAGGCGCTGCCCACCCCAGCCTGGCTCTTTGAAGCCCAGCAGAGCAGCGGGGCCCTGGACCCTTCCCAAAGTCAGGGGGCACGGAGGTAACGCTACAAAACATGCTTTTCCAGCCCCGTAACTCGCAGGGCAGCAGAAGCAGGAGTCGAGCTGCATGGCCCCGAGCATCTCGCTGTTTCGCAGGCTTTGTTAAAGCAGTCGGAATGCAGCCAGCAGAGGAGCATCCGTGTGTCCACTGCAGCAGCAATGTGAGCAATCAGTGCCTTCTCCACTCAGTGCATGTGGCTGAGCTGAGCCCTGCACACAGGGCTGTCACGCCGGGTTAATGCCGTGTGAATCACACCCGGGAGCTGCTTCAGGTTACTAGTCCTGGGTGTTGCTTCAGGTTAGTAGTGCTTGTTTGCGCTTGGCAGCCTGGGCTGGAACCCGGTGGAACCGTTTCCCAAAGAATATTTTTGGTTTGAAAACTGAAGGTCAGCAGTTCGCAGGCGCCGCGCTCGCAGCCAGCTCTGTGGTTCTCCTCGTGCCACCGGGCCAGCAGCACTTGAAATCCCGATCAATCGATCTGCAACAATATGAAACCACGAGCGGGGCTGCCAGATAAAACTCCCCGTCTCGCCCCTTTTTCCCCACCCAAAGTGTCTTGCTGCCCATATCCCCTTTCTTGCTGCCTGTCTCCTTCCCTCCCTCTCGGCTGTGTATTGGACTTTTTGTCTATCTTTTTCCATCTCTCTGTCTCTTTTCATAACAGTTTTTAATAATGTTTTAGTTAGTTCCAGCCTTTTCCCTCAATGGATCCCATTGGAAAATGCATTTGAAAGGAAACAGTTATACACTTCCCTTCCTTTGAAACTCTGTTGGCACCTTTTCCAGTGCAGTAAACCATACAACATGGATTTTCAAAGTTTCCAAACACAGACATGCTGGCGTTAAATTTATGAAAAAATATTTTATTCGACTGTATAGTAACTGTGAGTCTCCGAGCTGCTGGTCACAGTGAAACCAAAGCCCGCTTTGGAACGGCAGCAGGTTTTTGAATCTGTGCAGGGAACGTCGCAGTGCCGGAGCTGGGATGCTGGAGGGGTGTTGTGAGCTGAGCATGGCGGGTCGGGGCTCTTCTCCCTGCACATGGGAGTGGTGTAACCACGGCATCCACGAGTCGTGCCAACCCTGGCTCAGATGGCAGGAGAAAAGAGGATTTTGGCCCGGAGGCAGTGCGTGCCTCGTGCTTGTTGGTGGTGAGGAGGTTAACGGTGGTGGTTAATCCAGGTGTTTGGGGGCTGTGGTGTTTGGGAGCCGAGGTCCGGCTCCGTGTGAGCTGTTGGAGCACTGAGATCATATTTTCTAATATCGGGGCTCGGATGTTAGACTTCCTGGAATCGGTTCCCTGTGTGCTGTGGGTTTGTGCCTGCGGTTTCAGCTCTGCCAGCAGGGAATTGCTCACCCGACACCTGAGAACCTTCCTATGCGTGGCACTGCTCGGAGCAGAGTTTGTTCCAAATTTCCACTGGAGGAGCACACAGCCCCCATTCACCACCAGTGCTTGGATGGGTGAAGCTGGCCGTGTCCGTGTGCGTACCATTGCAAACCTCAGAGCGTTCTGCAGCTCCTCACTTGCCAGAGGTGTGCTGTGATGCAGACAGGGGCTCTCTGGCAGAGCAGATGATGACGTGGCCAGAAGACCTTGGGCTCTGTTTTGCTGTTGTGCCATCGCTTGTGTAAAACTCCTTTCCCTTCACATGGGATTCCTGTGGAGAACTTGTTGGTTTCTTTCACCATCCTCAGGTCCAAACAACTGGATGGCAAAAACTTGCTTCTGTCTTGGTTCATGCTTTCTGCACGGTCCCTAATGTAGATATATATATATATATCTATAATGAATAAGGATTTTTCTAGATTTTGAGTGCTCACCTTGAAATACAGGAGATGGAGGCGTCCTGAATGCGTTGTCTTCCACGGGTTTCATTCATCTTCAGTGCAGGGCTCTCATTAGCCATGGTTGTTGCTGCAGTTGCCCAACGTCTGCCAATCTGATCCCCTCTGCGTCGCTTCTGAGCTGTTAGGGATGTGCAGATACTGATGTGATGTGATGTGAATGTGGGCCGAGTGACTTCTGGGTCTGCTTGGGAGTGTGTGACCAAGGCAGAGACAGAACCGAGTTCTCCTGTATAGCACTGAGCCATCTCCATTCCCCAAACACAGTGCTTTTCTGCAGTCCTCAGCCTTACTGTGTTCACGTTTCAGCACGTGAGAAGGGTTCTGCAGGAGGGTCTCTGGCAACCATTCCTTTCTGTGTCAACTGGAAAAGCCAGCGTGAGGGTGGATAAAGTGATACGCCACTAGGGCAACCTTGTAGTGTCCAAGCGCGATGAGCTTGGCTTGAACTCGCGTGGTCTGCTCTAAATCTGGTATTGCTGACCTCTGAACGCTCAGCGTTGTGTCTGCTGGACATTTATTTTCTGTAGGGGTGGGTTGGGGTGGCACAAGCGCTCCCAGACCCCTCAGCCAGCCCCTGCCAAGCAGTCGGGTCCTGCTCCAAAGTGTGAAGGTGCTGGGGATTTCACTGCAATGGTCGAAGAATTTTGAACTTGAGAAGAACAATATATTTTCCCTAACCTCATTCTGGCAAACGGATGAAGTTTTTTCGATGAAATTTTCCCAATAAATTTAGCTCGAAGAAAGCTTTTGGCATGAGGGATCGCAGCCTAAATGGTTAAAGTTTGGCAGAGTTGTTAGGAACTAAAAACGGGGGCTTATAATGGAAAGTGTTAGGTAAGCCTCAGTGTAGGCACTGTGTCTGGGTTGTGCCCTTCTCACAGGAGTGTCTGAGTGCTGGGATGGGACAGAACAGGACTGTCACCACCCGGAGGGGCTGCTGCAGGGGGTGAGGAGGCATTTTGAGTCTGGGGGTGAGGGCTCTGGGTTTCGCTGCCTGGTAGAGGAAAGCAGGGGCCACAGACTTGGCTTCGCGTTCTGGCGTTTGCTTTGCAAACTGACCCAGCCGAGCTTGGGTCCCTCAGGAAGCTGTAAAAAGAAGAGCAGCAGCAAATGAGTGAATGTGTTGAAACGGAAGCTCCTCACTTTGCTGTTCCTGCCCCATCAAAGGCGGCTCTCTCCGAGCGCTCCTGTCTGCAGGCTCTTTCTCTCATTAACTTTCCCTCCAGGCACAGAACGCTCACACCAGCAGAGGCACGTTGCAGGCTGCCCGCTCCAGCACAGCGATTGTCCTGCTACAACTTCACTCCGGGCTGGAATAAACCTCTCGGGAAGCCCTGTTCACACCTCCTCCCACTGTAAATAACGTCTGAGACAGTGACAGCCGGGCTGGGATGCATGCAGTGCTTTGTGGTGCTGCCTGGCTGCCTGCTCTCTGCAGGCAGGACACAGGGATGCATGCTGCCCTTGCTGCCCGTGCGGGTGAGGTTGTGGCTCTGTGTGTGTTTGGTCAGGAAGGACGAAAGATTGTGCAGACTAAGGGGTTTTGGCTATCAGGCTGCATCGTCCTGTTGTATATGTCTGTATCCTGCCTCACTGCAGTGCGCCTCGTTCCTTTTTATGCTTCTAGTGTCCATGTTTGTTCTCCTTTCGGTGTACTCTCACAGCGTGCTCCGGTTCGTTCAGATGTACTCTGTGCACAGCCCTGCTTGTATCTTGCCCCCTTTTGCCCTTCAAACCACTTCAGCCCCGTTCTGCTCATGCATCCTGCAGCAAGATAGGCGGCTGGTGCCGGGCTGGTCTGGAGTCATACTGCCATGCCAACCTGGATTAACACGTTTTCTTAGGAGCTGTTCAAGGGCTGTGCACATTTGGGCTGTTTCTGACCCTGCACAGGATGGTGCATATCCAGAAGTGACTCTGCAGCCTCACCGGGCTGCAGGGTGCAACCCAAGGTCCTGGCCCCGCCGCCCGGGTCAGCACCCCAAGCACACTGAGCTCTGAAGTGCTGCTCAGTGCAAGTGGAAATGGCTTCAATCTGTGTTTTGACTGATGGGTCTTTTCAGGAAATTTCTGAGAATAACATTTCTAAAAATGGCTGCTTCTTTCCACTGATATTTCCTGGAAAAGGCCGCAGTTAATTTTAAACCGCTATCCTTTTCCCTTTTCAAGTGGAAATGGCTCTGAGCTTGTCCCCGAGGCTAGTGTCATTCTTTCTGCCCTAGCCTGAGTCGTGCAGCTGTGGAACAGTGTGCTGCTCCCTGGGCTCCTCTTGGAGGACAGGTCAGTTTGTAGGGCTGCAGAATTGGGGGGCCTGGGGGGCACACTCAGTGCGTTCATCAGCCATCCCTATAGACTGGAGTTGGCTGGCAGCAAGCAGCAGCCCCGGGGTGCTGGGAGAGCGTGGCTTCCTCTGTGGCTCTCGGGCAGGCTTGTTGCTTGGGGTGGGAATATGTCATTAATTTTTATACCTTCCCCTGTAAACCATCGACCCTTTTTATGATGTCATGAGGGATTCCTTAATTTTGCAGCTGCTTCCTGGTTACGTCAGAGAAGAGCCTCCCGTCCTCGAGCCCAGCGCTGCAGTCCAGAATGGCTGGAAACAAATGAAGTGTTGAATATCTAATGGCTTCCACAGGGAGAGCTGCTCCATCCTCCCCAGGCCCCCAGCATTCCTCACCTCCCTCCCTCGGACAAGATGGGGTTTCAGTGCAGAGCAGAAGGAGCTGTGGGCTCCTGGGCAGCTCTGGGAGTGCGTGCAGCAGGTCTGGGTCCTGTGGCTGAGACCCTTGTGGGTCTTTCTGCCTCTCTGTAGGACAGCTTGCTGCAGGGAGATGGGATGATGTGAAGTGGCTCTGGGAGGCCTTCAGCCCTCTGCGTGCAGGTGGTGGTGTCTGCTTGGCTGCGGGGCTGCGTGTCCTCACTGCTGCCTGTAGATGTGGGGTCGGGGAGCATCCTTCCAGGAAAGCTGCCTGGTGCAATTTGCAGGGCATCAGCTATGGATGTGTGAGTGGGTTCCCAGGCTCCTTTGAGGGCAGATGAGTGCGTGTGTGACTCGCTGTTCCCAGCCAGATCTGGGAGTGCCCATGACTCACAGCTCCTCTTCGAGGGGGTGGCAGGGAAATGCCCCGCAGCCCTGAGCATCCCCGCTCTGCTGGGTTGTGTCCCATTCCCGGCAGTGCTGCTGTCCTTGCCCACTTCCTGCAGCTGGCCCCATCCCGGTGGGCTGCCAGCAGTGTGTCTGGCAGAGTGTGACTCACGGGGAAAGCACTCACACCCGTGGGGCCCAGTGATAAGAGAGCAACCAGATCGCCTTCAGGTGGTGTCAGCATGGTGGTCACCAGGCTCTCTCCTTCCCCGCAGGGCAGCAGCTGGCTGGTGAGTCAGCTGTCTGTGCCGAGCTGCTGACACAACCACCAGCGAGCCTTAGGCTGGGCTCACCCACAGCCTGTATCGTCCTCAGGGCTGTGCCTGGAGAGCTGTTTGCTCAATTGCCTTTGCTTACGGTCCTTTAGAGCATCACGGTGGAAGGTGGGTTCAGCTGTTGAGCAAAGCCCCATCCCCGTGCCGGCACCACTCCAGGCTTCCCAGCCCGGAGCAAAGCTCAGGGGAATAAGGATGGGAAGGCCAGCATGGCAAGCATCTTGCTGGAGCCCTTTTGACCCTTGACTGGAGCAGTCCAGTTCCCTGAATCAAAGTGACCTGCTCTCCTTTGAGCCTCTGCTAACGCCTGGTGGCAGCCTGTGTTTTAGCCATGCGGGATTCACCACTCCTCATGCTGTGTGCTAGCTGGGATGGAGGCAGGAGCACAGACAGACCGTGTGCTGCCTGGGAGCTGCTGCAGCTCCTTGCCCCTCGCTTCCAGCAGCTGAGGCCACGTGGCTCTTGCAGGATTTCCTCCTGCACATGGCACTGGAGCGGCTGTGAGCAGCTTCCTCCAGCAGCTCCCCTTCCCCAGCCACGGCCATCCCCTACACCGCCGCTCTTTTCCCATTCCCATTTCCTGTGCCTGGTCGTGTTGCCCTAATAGAGCTTTGGCATTACTGTTTTGCACACCCTAGTGGGAGAGGGGATGTGTTTATCACTTTTCCTGGAGATTATCTGTTTAAGCACTCTCTGACAGTTACAATAACAAGGGCAGCGCGTTGTGTTTCCCAGCAAAAGGACACTCGCTGCTGAAAGATGTATAGCACTAATTAGAAATACATAACATCCGGCCACATGGCAGCCTTCTCCCGGCCGCTCCATTTCCTGAGCTCAGACGACTTTGACGACAGTTGGTTTATGTTTTCCATGAATATAATGTTCTCAGAGAAACACAAATTTCTCCCCTTTACAAAAGTCCCCGCGCTCTCCGTCTCACTCCTTGCTCTCCCCGCACCCTTCCCCTGCAGAGCAGGTAGATTTATGACTGCAGAAAGCCTGAGTCGGATCCTGAGTCAGAACAAAGCTGGCAGCTCATGCACGGGTTGCATCCGGGAGCCAGGTAGGTGCTTGTAGATGGAGCTGCAGAGGAAACTGCCCCTGCTCTTCGTGCTGGAGAAAGAAACCTCTGTCCTACATGCGGAGGAACAGGAGGGCTCTTCTGCAGCTCTGCAGCTCAGAGTGCTTTCATGATCTTCAGAACCACCAGCCCGACTGTGGTTCCTGGTTGCAGTCTCCGTCTTTGCAGTCTGATGCTCATCAGCTCCTGTTTTTCCCCATCCCATCTCCCTCCTCGTGCTCTTGGGCTCTCAGCAGGGTCCGCCCTCACAACCAGCAGCAGTGGGCAGGACAAGGACATGGCTTTGGAGGTCCCCATGCATTGGATTGAAAGTTTGCTCTGCTGAACGTAATGCAGGTTAGGTGTCAGGGTGGAAGATGGAGCATGCTCAGGGAGCTGAAATCTTAGAAGGTTTTAGCTGCTGAAATGAATTCCTATTGAGTATGGAAAAACTGCTGTATTTGAGATGTTTATAGCTTGGCCACGCATGGACAGATTTCTAGTAGGTCAGGAAAACTCTCTGCTAAAAAGGTTATTCTGCAGCAAAACCTCAGATCCCCTTTCCAGGATTTGCAGTTGCTAGATTAGCTCTAGGAAAAGGTTGTAAGGATTTTTTTATTTTTATTTTTTTCTAAAAAGGGTAAGCCACTATCTTATTTCCTACCCTCATTCTCACAAGTAGCCCAGCAGTTTTGGCTAAAACATTCCGGAAGAATTTGGGCTGAGAGAGGTATGGAAACTGCAGATCCAATGGTTCAAGTCAGAGCCAAGAGGAAAATGGGGTCTGAGGGCTGCTGGTGCCCGCAGTGCAGTGGTGAGATGAGCAGCCTTATTTGGGGCTTTAGGGGAGGATGTGGGGTGACACCTGCAGCTGGTCAGGTGTCATCAGCATCACCTGCAGGCAGTTTGGCACGGGTCACCTGAGTATGTGCTGCAGGGTTTTGTTTTATTTGATAATGGGATGAGCCGGAAGAACCATAGGGAACAGCAGTCCTGGGATGCTGCCACTCGGCGTACTGTGCCCTGGGGACACAGCAGTGCTCAGGTGGCAGTGGGATGGCCTCAGTCTGTGCCTGTGTAGGATGGGAAGCGAGGAGTCCAGCATTGAACCAGAGTGACGGGAGGAGGGAGCGTGGTGAAGACGACTGTAATTTCTTGAACTGGACTGTGGCCAGAGCTCTGGGACTAACACTCTTAATTGTGGGAAAGGCTTCATGAAAGAGATTTACTGTCCCGGAGTGGTCACATCTTTAGTTTTATGTTTCCTCCCAAAGTTGACAACCCTGCAGGCAGGCGCTTCCTACCGTCGCTCGGCGACACCAGCACAAGGAGCAGAGCACCCTCATTGGGCTACCAGAGGCCCCTGGAGGGGAATAGGGGCAGAGGGGATTTGGGGCCAGGGGCTGGCTTGAGGCTCAGCATCTCCCTTTGCCCCAGCACGGGCAGCCTGCCATGCCCGTGGTGCCATGCCCACCGTGCCGCAGGCTGTGCTAAATGCAACCCACGCCCGGCTCCAGGCAGCTCCCTGCAGCCAGCGTCCCGCTGCTCACTGCAGCCTCAGAAGTGGTTTCTGGCTGGGTGTAGATGTGCCGAGGGGATTTGCTGTCACTCGGAGCCGGCTCTGTTTGGAAGAGCTGTGGTCGTGTGGCATCTACTTGAGTAACAGCTTCAATTAAGCTCTCTTGACAAGCTGTTGTGTGACGGCTGAACTAAATGGGAGGAGCCCCCTCCTCAGCTGCTGAGGTTAAAACTCCAGCAGGGACAGAGATCAAACATGCAGCTAATTACCCTTTTAGCACTTAAACATGCCCTCCTCCTTCAGGGGAAGGCATCAGCTCTAAGCAGCAGCTTCTGTGCTGAGAGCCCCGAGCACCGGCTCAGCACGAGGGGTATTTTTGGGTGTGATGAGGACAGCGTGGCTGCAGCCTCACCCTGCTCCCATAGCCACCTGCTCCTCCCCATATGTGCAGCAAGTGGGCCTAAGGCAGGTGTGAGGAATCACCCATTCCCTGCTACGTGGGATGCACAGGAGGAGGCTGTGTAGGTGAAGTGAAGAGGGATCATCTGGCTGCTCCCCACTAAAATCTCTTTCTTTCTCGTAGAGTGCATCTCTGAGGACTGCCGCTCTGTCATCCAGGAACAGGCCACAGTCCTGGGGCTCTCCATGTTTGCACTCCTGGTGAGGAGATGCACCAATCTGCTGAGAGAATGCGTGCGAGGTAAGGGCTCACCAGTAGGACGCCATGCCCCCACCCCTGGGGCAGGATGGGGGGGGGGGAGGCTGAGGCCCCTCATTCTTTGCTTTTTTGTTCCTTTCTGCTGGGGTCCTGGGTTTCTTCTCCAGCATCCCAGGCTCTGCATCACTTGGCATGAAGATGCACTGCAAACTGCTAAAAATATTTGGAAGAAATGGATGGGTGCAGGGCGTGCTTTCTGCCAGATATTAGGAAATCCCAAATCCCAGGGACCTCAGGACCCAGCCTCTGTGATACTGACAGTTGCTGTCCTCACAGATGGACCAGACCCATCCTGGCTTGCTTCATAGGTCATTCCATGTAGGAAAAAGAGCTCTGCCTTTGCTCTTGCACCTCCAAAGCTGGGATGTTGGGGTCTGTGTTGTGCATTCCTTGTCCCTACCTGAGACGGAGGCGCTGCATGAGCCTGGCTCAATGAGCTCCTCTTGTCTTTGTAGTTCAGCCACAAGAGGAGGAGCAGCAGGAGGATGAGGAGGATGACATCAAGGTCTCTGCCTTGCCCCAGGATCTGAAGGAGCTGCTCCCCAGTGTGAAGGTCTGGTCAGACTGGATGCTTGGCCACCCGGACACCTGGAATCCTCCACCAACTTCTCTCGAGCTCCCCAAACAGTACGTGCATCCTCTGCTCTGTCTCCTAGGGTCTCTTCCCTACATGGGCTGCTCGTGCCACCTTTCCCCCTTGCTCACACTTGTTCCTGGATGTGGCACTCTGCATGCAGGGGACACTGTGTGGGGACTCGTCACTTTCAGTGTCACAGTGACAGGTGTCCAGCTTTGGACACTGAGGGTGTTAAGGGCTGAGGGGGCTCTGAAGGTTCTGACATGTGCCTCTCTGCTTCTGGCTGTTAGGAGATGAGCCATGAGTGGGATTTTTACCTTGTGCTTAGGGTGTGTGTGTCTGCTTTATTGGGATACATCACCTTCAAGCCCAAACAGCTCAAAGACAGAGCCTTCTCCTCTGTCCGTTTGCAGCATGAGCATTTTACTGCCTGGTTTTATCTGCAACAGGCAAACCTTGGTCAGGCTGGGCTGGCCTGGAGCCGCTTGCCTGTTCCCGGAGCTCCAAAAGTCGCCTCCCTTCAGCTTCAGACACAGCTCGCCTCTACCCTCGCATCACAAAAAAGGGTTAATTTTCTAAACTGGCCGATTCCAGCCCATTAGTCCATAATGCGGACTAGGCAATTTGCATATTTTTGGACAGAAAATCAAGTAAAAGGGCCAAGTATGGAGTATGCGAAGCAGTGTCTGAGCATGCTCCGTAGCTGCTTTCCCGCAGGATTTTCCATCTGCCTCCGGTACTCCGGATCCAGAGCCTGAAATCACGTCTTATTGTTAATCCAAAGGAGCCAGAACCCAGGGTGATGGGAAGGCGCATTAAGAGTAATCCAGCAAAGTGGCTTAACCATTAATGGGTCCCCGCTCTGTGCGTCAGGTCCAGTCCTGCTCTCCTAGTTTATTGCCTCTACTCCAGTTCTTTTTCATTTGGCTGAGGAAATGGAAATCTCACACAGGAAGTTCTGGGCCTCATTTTGTGGAGATGGAGTCTGTTTTCTGTTTGTCGGCTGCTCGGTGTGGGACCGTTGCCTGCTCATGTGAACCGCTGCCCATCTTTGGGCAGGAACTCAAACTGGGATCTGTCACGTGCGCCTGTTTGCACCAATCCCCCCTTCCACTGCGCAGAGAGCCGCCGAGCCCTTGGCGACGGGCAGCCTCGAGATGGAATTTCTGATCGGGCTCACACAGCCGGCGCTTGGCGCCTTCCAGGGATGAGCTGCCTCCCTTGCTGTGGGTGAGGGCTGTGGCGTGGGCGCAGGTCTGCTGCGTCCCCCCGGGGTACTGAAGCAGGTGCAGGCTCCCAGTTGCCCAATGAGGCGATGGGCTCTGCTCCGCCAGCTCTTGGGTTGCCCAACGGAGAGAGGGTCTTTGTCGGGCTGCTTGCCCATCTTGCGTGGAGGTGGCTGAGCTGTCCTTCTTGTCCCGTCTCTGAGTCTCCGTTAGGGTATGGGCAGCCTTCTTGAGGGCTCCCTCCGCCTCTTCGGTCCCCCAGCCCTGCCCACGGCAAGGGGATTGGCTGCTTTCTCAGCCCAGAGCTTTGTGTTGACCCAGCGTTGTGTACCCAAGTGTTGGTGGTCCGGGAGAAGCCGAGCTTCCCTGGAGCTGCAGGGAACCAGCTCTGTTCTTGGGCATGACCTGGGACTTGCAACGTTTTCCCCAGAGGTAGGAAAGGAAGAGGGAAGCACTCGTTTAGAGTTTCAGCTCTCTATTGACAGAAGCATGCTGCCTTGCCTGGGGCTGCTCGGTAACCAGGTAGAGTCACCAAGTCTGGGGGTTTGGATAGGAACGGCTTCAAAGGAGCTCAGAAGTAAAACATGGGTCAGAGCAGCAGGCGCGCTGGAGGAAGCCAAGGTTTGTGGGCAGGGTGAGCTCAGAAGCAGGGAGAGCATGAAAGCAGCACACACAGATGCCAAGTTGCAGAACTCTGAGCAGGGGCCTGCTGGGCTGTTGCATGTGTGCTCTGTGCCTTTTGGCAGTGGGATGTGCCACCAGGTCCCCTCTGTTCCTTCAGCAGTGCCAATGGAGAAGCTTTGGGGATGTACTGAAACCGCCTCCCAGCACCCTGATGCCATGGCTCAGGAAGGGGACAACAAAAAACCCCTAAAGCACAGGAGCACCCTGCAAGGATGCCACGAATGTGTAAATGTTTCTGGAAAAAAACAGGCCCCATACCCACCTGGCAGCCCACCAGGAGCAAAAAGCCTGGCTCAGAACTTGCATCAAAGTGCAGCTCATCCGGGGCCAGCAGTGCTGCCAGAATGATGGCCTGGGCTCGGGGCCAGCAGGGCAGCTTGTCAAGCCTCCACCAGAGCTGAGGGCCTGGGCTGCTGGGGCTCTACCCGAGGCCTCCACCCGTGCTGTGTTCACCATGTTCGTGATTGCTGGTTCTTAGTAAGTGAGAGAGCTGGGGGACTTTGAGAACGTCTAAACTCAGCCCAGCTGTGGCAGTTGGTTTATTGCTTTCAGCTGGTACTTGAACCCAGGTCCTGGTCTTGGAGTCTTTCCCAGGTTTAATCCCCGGAGCTTTCTCTGCAGCTGTATGACACTGCGCTGACCCCGAATGAGGATAGGAAAATAGAAACGGTGCCAAGCCAGAGTCTCTTTTTCATTTGGAGTCTGGCTGTCTGCCCATGACCAGGGTTACATAATGGGAAACATAGCTGGGGCTCTGGAGAGCCCGCGTTTCACCACGCTGCCCAGACCTTCGCATTCTGATGCTATATATCTTCCTAATTGTAGCTCGGATGCATTTATCACACTGCTGGATTTGAGTCCATACAATAAAAAAAAAAAAAACACCAAATTCCTCTGCTCGCTGCTTTCCCTGTTGGACAGACGGAGGGAAAGGTGCGAGGGGTGAGCGCTGCATGCAGCGCAGAGCCACGTGGGCTTCGCAGGGCAGGAGGGGAATTTTGGAAGGCTCCATCTGTGGGTCTGTGTCCTGGCAGGGATGTGGGGATGGAGCTGGCTCTGGGCAAGCATCTCCTCCCAAGCCTGGGCACCAGCAGCCAAGAGGGAAAATCTTTCCCCAAAAGCTCTCCTTGCTCTATCACGTGGACCCAAGCGATCACACCCAGGTGTGACTCAAAGGATGTGTAGAGAGTTGTTTTTTAAAAGACCGAAATTGAGATCTTGAGTGTATTTGAGAGGTAGGGCTGTTCCTTCCCTCTACCTCTCTGGGAGAGGAGGGACTCAGCAAGTTTTGCACGGTTCCTCTTTTCTTTGGGTTTTCCAGGGTGGGAGCCGAACCCAACTGTGGACATCTCTGCCTCAGGGATGGTTGCTCTGGACCAGACTACATGAATGGAGGTGTTCCCAGGTCTTCTGTTTGCTCACAGCTCTCACTTCAGTGTCTTAAAACACATGTGACTCATGGCAAACATTGCACTGAGGTTGGAACAGGAGGTGTTGGAGCAGCGTGTGCCATAGCCCTCGGCTGGTAGCATCTCTCAGACCGGCTGTCCTCAGGAAAACCTTGCAGAGATGGGGTGACAGCAAAACCATTTTTTACTGCATTGCTTCAAGCAATGCAAGAATTGATAGGGAAGCCAATGGCTGGACAGACTTATCTGCCACTGGGTTGACCCTGGAGAATCTGCTCTCCTTCCACGCTGCAGTGAAGGGCCTCTCAGTTTGCAGAGACTGTCTGCAAACATTTAAAAATGGTTAATTTAAACCAAGTATTAAATTGAATCCAAAAGCTCTGAGCACATTCTGGAGCTTACCTTCCCAGAGAGATCTGCCAGATCTCTCTCATCACATCGGTCTTGCAGAGAAGCGTCACTGAGATGGCAGCCCCCACTGGGAGGGATGGACAGAGTCTTGGGCAGGGGTGTCAAGAGTTTACTGGAGACTAAACGGAAAATCCCTTTTGCAGCTTTGATAGTAATGCTGTCCATCAGAATTTCCCTATCAAGACGTTAAAGTGAAGATTCGGAGGAGTCTCTGTAGTGTCGAGCTGGCTGAGAGTGAAGGTAGGGCTGGGTGGAGCAGGAGCCAAAGGGATAGGATGTGTGTTAGTGCAGGGGCTGGGAGCAGCCACACACCTCAGGGAGGAGTATGGTGGCACTCGGGTGACCAGAGGGACCACATGTAGGGCAGAGCAGGGAAAAATCAGTGATGCCAAGGGGCAGAGCAGTTGAAAGAGTGTCCCGCTCTGACCCCAGGATTGTCTCCACTGAGCAGGGCGAGCTTGGGGAAGAGCTCCCATCTCAGCTCCCTTTTTGTTCCTTGCCTTCAGCCCGGCGAGGCAGGGTGGGAAGGAGGGAAGCTGGGAGCAGGACGTGGGCTGTGTGTGGTGCTGGGGGGCTCCTGGCAGCGGGCTCCTGGCCCTTCATCCCCCAGCCCACACCGTTTGCCATCTGCACGGCAGCGCGGGCCTCGGGAACACAATGCAGGGCTTCTTTAGCTCCTCTCTTTCCGGGTTTGTTCTGCAGCTGTGGAGTTTGACTGTTAGTGTTTAAACAAGCTGGTATTACACAGGAAATGGCCACCTCCACAGGCCCCCGCAGGCTTGTAACATGGGGTCATTGTACTTGATATTAATCACCAGGCAGCCCGCTCCCCCGGCCAAGATGGTGGCGGGTGTGAGGGCCCCACTTTGGGCTCTGGGCCTCGGTGTGCATCTCCACGTGCCCCCCACGGCCCTATGGGCATCATCCTAAGGGGGGGGGGGGCTGTCCCCATTGGAGCCCTGGCCACACATCTCAGCCTGCACTTGTGCATGGCCGGGCCACATCCCATCGCCGTGCAGCTGGGCTGCGCTCGCACTGACAGCTACATTAAACCTGGAATCCTGAGGCAATAAAAAAGAAATTAACTCTTTTTTTTTTTTTTTTTTCTTTTTTTCCCTTTTTCCTTTTTTTTCCCCCCTCCCTCCCCATCCTGGTGGAATAAGCAAATGGAAATGCGTCTGTGGGGAAGTGAACGAACCCCTCGTTCTGAAGGAAGACCTCGCGCTCACCCCCTCCTCGCTTCCTTGCTTAAAAGCTCTGGGATCTGCAGGGCTGGGCTTGGAGTCAGAAAGCATTCAGCCGTGGCCTCAGTATGTTGGGAAGGGGCAGCAGAGAGAGGGCTTCGGCCAACGGGAGCTGGGGAACCGCTGGGACCCCTCCTCAGGGGGTGGTGCTGCCCTGCGGAGGGGGAAGCCAACCGAAGGGAGAGGCAGCAAATGGTCAGAGGTGCAGAAATGTGGTGTGTGCTGGCTGCTGTAGGGCTGCTCGGGGTTGTGTTGTAGCGGGAGCTCGCTGCCCGCCACAGCACAACTGTGGTTGCGTTGAAGAAAGCCCAGGGTGGAAACCTAACACATCCAGCATAAATGACAGATGTGGCCAGGCCCCGTGAAGCTGTAGGGAGCTGAAGATGAAGGGGATAAAGTGACGGGGAATGCTTGCATAGGGTCCAGGGGCTGGGGGACTGCAGGTTGCTGGCAGTGTCAGCTCACAGGACAAGCAGTGAACCTTGAGGAGGGAGATGGCCCCTGTGCAATGCATTCCTTTCTTCTCTGTCCTCGCCCCGTGCACCTGGGAGCAGCCTGTGCATCACTGCAGCTCGTGCATTGCTGCAGCCCCTGCTCTGTGCCCCAGCCCTGCGATGTGACTGGGTGCGTGCAGCCCAGCCTGGCTGCCAGCAGGGCATTGGGGGAGGGCTGAGCCTCCCAAGCCCTGCGCATCTCCCATGGGCAGAACTTGCCTTGGAGGTGGCCCAGAGCAGCCCTATCACATCC
The DNA here is from genome assembly GCA_035772895.1 of Perdix hodgsoniae. Taxonomy (NCBI): domain Eukaryota; kingdom Metazoa; phylum Chordata; class Aves; order Galliformes; family Phasianidae; genus Perdix; species Perdix hodgsoniae. The sequence continues at coordinate 72,688 of JAPSGF010000249.1, read as the reverse complement.
GGTGCTTGTCTCTGCAGCCCGGGCCGGAGGATAAACTATCAGGGCTGTGGGGCAGTGGATCATTCCTCTTATTATTTTCTTCTTTTGCAGATAGGGGTCGTGGAAAGTTCAGTTCCTTTTAACCCTCGCAGCTCTGTTTATTTTCCAGCTGGTAGCACAAACGCAACGTTTCCCATTACATCACAAAGGGCCTCGGACAGATCCCTCCGAAAAAACGTGTTGCAACTGTTTATTTTTTTCCATATTTAAACATTTCTGACAGCCAGACCTGGCCGAGCCAAGCAATGGAGCTTTGTGAATGAACCCAGCTCCTGGTGTCTGTGTGCAGAGGGCTTTGAAGGACCTCTTCTCCTCTGCACTGCGCTGGCTGGGGCTGGCTCAGGGACGTGGGCGACTCTGCGTTACATGTGTGCTGATTACGTGCCGGGCTTTGATTAATGGCTGCTCATTCTGCCTGGCTCCCAGGACGCTCTTGAAAACAAGATGTTTCATTTCAGTGCGCTTTCCTGGTACATTGATTCCCGTAAATAACCGAGCGCAGACTCTGTCCACCTGGAGCAGTTCAAAGAGCAGGGGGGCCTCCCTCCAGCCCTTGGTCACTGCTGCACCCCGGGTGATGCTGGCTGCTCTGTGCTTCTCGCTGTTGCCCCACCTTCCTCTGTTCTTCCCAGCTCAAAGGCTGAAAGAACCCTCTGGAAGCGCTTCTAGAATTGGGGCTGTATGGCAGTGCAGTTGGCATGGCCCAAGCCGTGGGGGTGTGTGATGGGGATGCGCTCCAACGGGCTGCCCGTGGCCTCAGTGCCTCCAAGGAAGGTGAGACAGTGCAGGGACAGCTCGGCAGGTCGCTCTCAGGCGTTGAAACCATGGCCGGGAGCAAAGCACGAGTTAACGCCACGAGGCTGAGGTTGAGCTGCAAACTTTCTCAGTTTTAGAGCGTGGCTGCAGCGCGTGCTGGCAGCAGATACCAGCCCCCGGTGCTGCCTTTGCCCCCGCAGCAAGATGAGTTTGTCTTCCCAGCAGGCTTGGAAATAGAGCAGCGAGAGGCATTTCTCCCAGCTGGAACAGGCTGGGCTCCCTGGGGCTGCTGGGGAACCGCTTCCCGCGTGCAGCGTGGGGCAGAGCAGCGGGAAGGGCCGAGCCGTTCCCATGCAGGGGGCAGGAAGGGTCGGTTGGAGGGCTGAGAGCCCTCCTGGGGTCGGTGCCAGTGCAGCTGTGTGCAGAGCCCTCCCCGTGGGGCACGGCTGCAGCGGCGCGGTGCGGGGCGGTGTGCGTTGCCTCGTCTCACCTCTCTGGTATTCGCCGCAGCGTCGCAAGGCAACTCCCAATGCATTCCAGCCCCGAATTGCTCACGTCTCTCCTCGTTCTCCCAGGGTCTCAGTAGATGTGTGGGCGACGCTGGCTGACTTCTGTAACATACTGACCGCAGTGAATCAGTCGGAGGTGCCCTTGTACAAGGACCCAGATGACGACCTTGCCCTGCTTAGCCTGGAAGAGGATCGGCTGCTCTCGGGCTTCGTTCCCCTGCTGGTCGCCCCCCAGGAGCCCTGCTACGTGGAGAGGACCTCGGACAAGGTCAGCAGTAGGCCAAACATCCCCCCTCGATTCCTCCAGACTTTTATTCTTGGGAAGTTTTCTGTGCAAACGGAACACGATTAAGTCATTGAGAAGGGTGTTAAGGGAAAATATCGACCTTTCAGCCGCTGACATCCAGCTCTGTGTCATGAAAACCCCTCTCGACTTCCTCTGGTGTGTGTGTGCTCGCTGGCATGTTGTATATACGATCATTTCCTCACTTGTTTAAATAGTGCAGCTTGTGTTGGCAGTGCTCTCAGTGCACTCCAAATGGTTTGCATCATGCTTAAAGCACCCTCCCCCTCCCCCCAGCCACAAAACTCTGCCTTAGGAAAGCAGCCAGGACTTTTTTCCTTCTCTAAAGAGGAGAGTGATAAATAGGTGACTAGAGAGAAGCAGACACCATGTGTTAACGTACAAAAGGCTTTTAGGAATATGAAGCATTCCCCACTGCCCGCTCTCTATTTTCCTTTCTTTGCTCTAGGAGCCCATTCTAGCCTGAACTTTCCTTCGGCTGTTTGTTTTTAGAATAATGAAATCAGTTCCCTTGTTGATGTGGGGTTTGGGGTCTGCTCTCTGCCACCACCTGGCCAGGAGGAACCTGGGGGCTGATACCGTGCCTGAACCTGGGAGGGGGGGATGAAGGAGGCACAATGGCATTTGTTTTGCACGCCCTCGGAGGCACGGCAGGATGAGAGTGGCTCTCAACAGTTTCCTGCTCGCAGGCAGAACTGCAGCAGCAGCAGCAGTGTTGCCGTGCCACTTCCCTGGGCAGCCAGTGCTGTAGGAGGAGAAGTGAGGTGCAGGGCTGGTGGGAGCCTGCTGGTAACAGTGGCAGCGTGTGCTCCCATGTGCCTCATCTTGACATTTTCCTGAAATGACCGTGAGAAATTGAGGACCTTTATCACAGGGGGGACCCAGGAGGTGCGAATTTCTCTTTCACTTCTCTCTTTGCCCTGCCCGTGCTCACAGTGCTGCCCGCAGCCCCACTAAAACTGAAAGCCTTCCAGTTTTGGGGAAGCATTTTAGTTTAGGAAGTCACTGGCAAAAAGGATTTTCAAGTCTTGTGTTTGGAGAGGTCAAATAGCGAGCACATCTCTGCCCTAAGGTAGCACAACTGCACCGTGTGTGGCGTTGTCCTGGTGGGGACAGTCCCATCACCCCTCTCCCTGTGCATGGGCTCCTTTCTCCGGGCACTGGATCCGAGCTGTGCCCCGTGACACGTGGGAGGAGCTGTTATTCCCCAGGGTCTGACTGCTGGAATCACACAGCAGTTCATTCAGAGTGCCATCTACCTGCCCTGCCAAGCACTTGCGCTCACGTGCGTGAAAAAAGGAGAAGCATCTCTGTGCTCCTGCTGCACCTGAGCTGCAGAGCTGAGATTTGTCACCATCTTGAGTCCCTTTGATTCTGACACCCCATAAAGAAACTGTGCAACAGCGCTGGTGGGAGCTGGTGTCTGTCCCAGTGCTGCAGCAGGCACCCAGCCATGCAGGGTGTGATGGGGCTGAATCAGGTCCACTGAGAAGATTGCACATCCCAGAGAGAAGGAGCCAGGCTTGGATGTCCTGGCCTGTCTACCGCGTTAGTATTTTATTTTTTTGCCTCCTCAGTGGGTTTTGTTTGGTTTGAAAGTAACTGACATTAGAACAGCGATCCCACCCAGCACGTTGGGGTGTTGGCTGGAATTTGTGCAAGTCTCAGAGCTCCTGTGGAGTGTGTTGTGCTCCTTGTGTTGTGCTGCCTGCTGGTCCCTCTGCCTCAGCGCTGGGCACATCACACCCAGGTGGGTTCCCTTCACCCAGCAGTGCTAACGCTGCCCATCTATGCTGTGCAAAAGCATCGGGTGCTGCAGGGGCTCTTCTTGATCCAATGTGAAGCAGCAGGTGTGTGTATTCTCTTTGAATAGGGGTGGGGGGGACAGGTGAGGTAGAGCAGAGAACCCATCAACCTGACTTCCAGGAAGGAGCTGAAAGAACTGGGGCATTTTAGTCTAGAGAAAATTTAGGGAAAATGCGGCTTTCAGCTGGAGAAAAGGCTGTTGTGGGAAGGAGGAGAACAGGCTGTCCTCCAGCTCCGTGCTGAACAGCGCAGGAAGGAATGGGCATAAATTGCAGCAAAATAGATGAAGATTAGGCTTGAGGAAAGGCTTCATTCCTTAGGGTAGTTAAGCACTTGAAAGTAGGCTCCTGTGCGATGTTGTAGAATCTCTTCAGCATTAAGAGACTTGTAAAAGCAGGGTGGGTGGCTCTTCTCGTACAGCTTGGGTGGAGGTGAGCTGCCTTGACTGCAGAGTAACCTCTTTGAACCTTCCTACCCCATTGGATGTGATTTGGTAATGCTGCAGAAAGGCGCTGGAGTGGCAGCAGTTGTGTAATGACAGCACTGTGAAGGCCGTGTTGCACTTTCCTGCAGTTCAGGACCCTGGTTCAACTTAACAAGAGGATCCATGAGTGCAGTCCTCAGTCTCCCACTCTGCTCCCTGCCCTCTCTGTGTGCACAGCCCAGGCAAATCTCACTCTGCAGCAGTCCAGTCGTGTTGCAGGAAGTTTCCTGTTTGTGTGCTTTTGTCCGTTCCTGATTGACCAAGCTGCAAGCAGGTGAGAAATGGTATTTCTGTGCAGCAAGAACTCTCTTTTCAGTGCCCATTTTACGTTGCTGGTTAGCAAGAGTTATTTTTCTGCACCTGGTTGCTTTCGTGTTCTCAGGCTTGGCCCAGTTTCCCAGCTATGTTCACAACAGGTCTTTGCCAGAGAGGCAGACAATGTTCTGCTCTTTGTGTTGCACCCTGTCAATGTGCTGGGAGCTGGGAGGAGAATTCTGGTGTACCAGAGCGGCTCTGGGAAGCTGCTGTGCTTCCTCTCCTATCGCCTGCATGGCTAGGAAGAGACTGTTCCCTTTTTGCACCAATCTCACCTTGCTTACTGGTGCTTTTGCACTGCAGTTTCTCAATGAATTTGGGAAAACCCAGGGGAAGGGAATCTGTTCAAAAGCAGGAGTGGAGAGTATTGGGCTTAAAATGGTGTGAGGTTGTTGGCTCCACCAACAGGATGGCTGCTTTGTAAGCTGTAAAGGACAAAACGCTGTGCTTCCCTCTTCTTTTTGTTTTCCGTGACCCATTTAGCAGATGGAGCGCACAATTCAGCCAGAGTTTCTCAGCAAGTTTTTGAGCATTTGGCCTGGCTCTTATTTTGAGTGAAAATGTTCTGACTCCGTTCGTTGCCATGAAGCTGTGCGTTAGGATTCCTGCTGGAGCCAGTGTGATACTTAGAGCTTCCCGTCGTCTCCTGTACTGTCATTGAGGCTGTAACCAACAAAAGCTGTCTCCGGGGTGAACATAACTTGGTGATGTTTTCCTGGGCGTATGTTGGGCAGATATCCATTGCAGCTTGTGTGATGGAACACCACCGAATGTACCAGTCAACAGCAAACTATGCAGCCTGGTGCCTGGGCTGTCAGACTGCGTCTGCAGCGTTCGCAGCCGAAAGAAACGCTGCCAGTAATGGGAGCCCGTGGCAAAGGGCCTCAAACTCACCCAGCATCGTGCCCTGCGAGAGCGTGGAGCAGCAGCGTGGCTGAGCTGGGCTGCAGGAAGAGAGGAGGTGATGGCTGTGGGTTTGCCAGGCAGTGGTGTGTCTCAGCTGTGAGTGGGTCCGCTCTGGGTACGTTCCTGGGAGTGTGGGGCACATCCTGGATTCCTCGGCTCTCATCCTGGTGTCTGGGGAGCATCCTGCTGTGTAGTGTCCCCGTAGTGCTGGTGGCAGGGCTGCAGGAAGGCTGTGCAGTAGGGAGGTCCTCAGTGGCATCGTTTATTGTTTGCATCCCTGCAAGTTCCTCCCGTGCTCAGCATCCCCCTCTGAAAGCTGCCCTGCCCAGAGGCAGCTCTGCCCCATTCCCCAAGCAAGGAGACATGGGGGAGAAAGTGTTAATGTCCCTTCCCACAATAAACCTCCCTGCATGGGGGGTCCTGAAATCCGAGCCTCTCCCTCCTCCCCCAGCCCTGACACACGTTAATAAAAGGTTTTTAAACGCCAATAAAAAGGCAGCAGCCCCAGCTCACCAGGTCCGGGGCCCAGGGTCCTTGGGAAGGCACTTCACAAATGTGTTTTTTGCATTTTCAGGCTTTTGGCTGGTGAATAAGATTGAGGAGAAATACTCCTTCCCCTGATAACAATACAGTGAGACGCAGGATCAGCAGTGTGTGGATTAAAACCAGACGGTGCATGATTAATACGTATGCTTATAGGGCTAGTCACTGTGGTTCCCTCCTCTGAAACAGCGAGGCACTTTTTTTTCCCCCTCATGTGCATGCTCATGTGTGCAGTGGACTGTCTCAGATACTCACCACTCAGCTCGTCTGAGCCCTGCCTCATCTCTCCAGGCAATCTAAAGCCCTGAGCTGGGAGGCTCTGAGAAATTATGAGCAATATTCCGTATTGTGCTGTGCCAGCCCTGGAAATCAGGTCCTGCATAGCTCCTCTGAGCTTTGCACGCTCGGTGTGGTTCTTGTTTCACAAGTTCTTGCTTCCTGCTGTTTGCACCACTCACCTGTCCGTGCAGAGTGACTCTTCGCAGCACACAAATCTCTTTCCTTTGCACTCTCCACCTAAAGGATGGTTGGCATTCTACCTTCTCTCTAGTTTCCCCGTCAAGCTCTAGATTTGGTGACCTGCTATGTTGTGGGTGAGCTATTTTGGATCCTTTAATTATAGGCTTGGGCTAAAATTAGTCCTTGTTACTCAACGTATTTACGGTATTTCGGCCTTCTTAAGGCTTTTGAGATATCTCTTGTCAGTGTGTAGTAGTGTGTGTGATGCTTCTTGGATAGGGAGCCCCGGGCTTAAAGGTCCAGAAGGAACAGCAGTCAGAGTGGCTGGGCTTTGCCATGCCTCCACAGACCCAACATTCTGTCCTTTCCAAGACTGGATGCCAGATCAGAGTGGTGGCCTTACAGTGATTTGGGGAGGATTTCTTGCAAGGCAAGAGGAAAGGTAGCGAGACCAGGAGTCAGAGAGCACAGACTCTTCATAAGCACAGAGAAAACCCCGGTGAGGGAATGTAACTGTTTTCTCAGCATCCTTTCCATATTCCCATTCCATAACCTTCGAGCTTCTCCCCTCCAGCTGGCAGGAGAATGCTCTCAGCCCATGAGAGTGAGAGCTTCCAGCTCAGAGCTTGGTCCAGGGAGGAAAAGGGAAACTGTGAGCAGAGACCGGAGCCCCAAGTGGGAGAGTCCAAGGAGGAGTCATCCTTCAAAACTCCTTCCATCCCTGTCTGCCTTTCCAAACAAGCATCCCTGCCACCAACAGCGGGCACTGGGCAGGAGCTGCTGGGGTCGGAGATGAGCTCCATCCCAACCTCGGCCTTCCCTGCTGCTGCACGCTGTCCCAGGGACTGCTGCTGCTCTCCTGGGGCTGTGCAGGACATGCTGTGGTCACTCAGCCTTTGGACTTGACTGGAAGTCACTATTAAAGCAGAAAAAGGTTTGAGCATAATTTTAAAACTGTTTTCTCCAGCTGAAGGTAAAGGGAACTCACTGCAAACAAGCACTCGTACAGCACGAGGACACTGAATACAGCCCTGGAGAAATCTGCAATGTGGAATAATAGTTCAGTCTCTTAAAGGAGAGGAGGGGAAGGGGGGGGGGGGGGTTAAAAACAAAAAAAAAAAAACAAAAAAAACCTGCAATAAATCTAGTGAGTGGAATCTGAGGGAAATGATCCCATCTGGAAAACTCCAGCGCTGGTGCTGCTGAAGGCTTAAGGAGCGATGCAGATCGCAAAAAGCAAACCCTGCAGTCTGAGGATGACAGCCTTCTTAATTGATGTCCATTGCAACTGGTACTCTGCCAGTTTACGTTGGCCCCGTTCCAGCGTGCTGTAATTTTGGGGCCAGGTGTGAAGCGTTTCTGTTCCGTCTTGTTCCCAAGCACCTACAGAAGCCTCACACATCTCACTCGAGGCTGCAGCCCTGTAGGAAACAGCTGTACAGGTATAGGTGAAAGGAAATGTCACAGCTGGGCTCGCAGTTACTCCCCCGTGCTGCGCCTGGGGCTGCGCTGGGGAGGGTGAGCGGGGAGGTGGCCGCTGTCACCCGCACACCTGCCTGTCTGTCAGCAGGCTGCTTTGAACACCCTGAGCTGCTGGGAGGGACGAGGGGGGTCCGAAGCTCCTGCTTAAAGAGGAGCGCGGGGTTGCGTGCGTCGGATCTGGATGTGGGGGTGCAGGGGGAGAAGCCCCAGCGGCTGCCGGGAGGTGGCACGGAGGTGGCACCTCCATCTCGTGTGGCTGCTCCTATGGGGTCACGTGCTGACAGCACTGAGCCTCTTTCCAGAGGCTGAGGGTGGCACAGTGTGAACGTACACGGTCTGAGCTTTCTGTCTGATGGCAAATGGGGGAGAGCAGGAGCCAGCGTCTAATCTGCGGGTTTGATCAGCGAAGGTTTTCTTTGTCCAGGTCACTGAGCCTATTGTTAAAGCCCAAACAAGCTTCCCCTCCAGGACTGCCCTACTGTTCACCCTGACATTTTAAGACCTCTGTTGACCAGATATGAATCCACACCATATCCTGTGCGCCGCCATCTCTGGGGCTTCTCTCCTCCTCCTGTCCCACTTGTATTGCGGTGCTGGGGGCAGCCAGCTGCTTGCTGGGACCCCGAGCCGTGATCCAGGGCCAAGGGCAGATGCTGCCAGCCCTGCTGCCTTTGGATGGGGCGCTTTGTCCATCGTGTCACCTCAGAGGGAGCTGTGCTGTTGGGTGTGAGCCATGCACACGTACCAACATGTGTGCAGTGCTGCTCCCTTTGGCTGTGGTGTCAGCAGAAGGCTTTTTTCAAGTGCTTTCTGGAAGTGTGATGCGATCTTCAGCTCAAGGCGCAGACTGACAGAATAAATCAGCCTTGTCCCATGCCTGCCTTCAGCCCGTGCTGGAGCTTTCTGTGCAGATCAGATGACGCTGGTTGTTGAACATCCTCGGCTTTTGTCGTCCCCAGGCCAGGTTTATGTAACGAGATGGAAAACTTGTGTTTGGCCCTTTGTCCTCAGAGCTGCCTCCGGAGGTTTGGTGCGGGCTCCTGGGACACGGGTAATGTCCTGTTCGTGAAACTGGCAGAGCATGTGCTCCCAAAGCCAGCATCGGTGCAGGGACCTCAGAGGTGAGTGAGAACGGGACGGGTTGTGTTTGCTTTGGGTCCTTTAGCAGGTAACAGCCCTGCTTCGGCCACACGGGCACCCACGTGGCACAAAGCCACGGCTGGAAAGAGCATCAGGCCAGCAGTGCACGGCCCCAGCCATGAAAAAGGTATTCACCATGGCTGCAGTTTATTCAGAATGACATATTAGAGTTCAGACCTCTTGGAATTTGCTGATTAGTCTATAAGTATATTGAAAGGCCTCATTAAAGTGCCATTAATGCTGGATCTCCTCCCAATGAGCCATCTCTTATTGCTGCCCAGAGAAAGCTGGAGGAAATGGAGAGGCTGCTCCGGCTGGCCAAGCCGTTCCTTGGGCATGGAGCGTGGCTGCAGCTCAGGCACTCTTTTGTGGCGCTGCAAGACTCAACGTTGTGCTTCTGCTCTTGCAGGAGGGCCTGGCTCTCCGTCTGCCTCTGCCTTGTGCTCTGCCTGGTGGATGGGCACTGGAAAAGCTGTGGGCGCCCCATCCCTGGAGGTGCCCTGCACAGGCTGAGCTGGGTGACAGTCATCCCACTGCAGGGGTTGGAAGTGGGTCATCTCTAAGGTCCCTTCCAACCCAACCATTCTATGATTCTGTGTGCTGCTACTCGGCTCTCAGTCACCCGGCTCAGCCCTCAGCCCATTGTAGCTTTGTGGCACCGTCTCTGATTTGTTTTTGACCAAGCAGAATGCTTAAAACTTCCCTGCTGAAGCAGGTAGTAGCTGCGGTATCCACCAACGCAGCTATTGGAGGGACCTCAGGAAACCTGAAAAAAACCCCAATTACTAACTCCTCATTGTTATCCTGAATAAGAAAGATCTGCATCCTGGGAAGCTTGCCAGAGCAGTAGACTGAGTGGAATTCAGGGAGTGGTCAGCCCAAATAACAGATGGGGATCTACTCTGTCTCTAAGGGAGACGGAAGGTGACCTCTGTCATTGAGCTCAGGGGCTGCCTGCCACCATTGCGCTGCGTTGTTTGGGGCCGTGCCTGGGTGAGGATGGAGAACCCAACGCCCTTGGTGGGCTATGGCCATGTCCTGTTCTGCTGTCCCATCCCAAATCAGGACAAGATATGACTCTGGTCTTATTTACTGTTTCTTTTCTTGCCGTCATTGAAGCCCAAGCACTTCCCAGGCATTAATGAACGTATCTCCACAACACGTTGCAGCATAAGGAAAAGCAATTTCCTCGTTCGGGATTGGCAGCAGAGGTACACGAGGCTGAGGGACCGACCCGGGTCCCACAGGAAGCCTCAGCTTCAGGATGAGAACAGGCCCCTGATACCCAGCACTTGGGGCCAGCGCCTCAACCCCAGGCCACCCTTGTCCCTTAGGATGAAGGGGAACGAAGGGAAGGGTCACGCGGAGCCCTTGGGTTCTTCCCACCCATGGACAAGTAACCATAGGCAAGGAAAGGAAAAATGCTGGGTGTTTAATTCAGATCATTTCATTTTTTTTCCCCCGGAATATATTTGCATGTATTCACTTAAAAATAGGTTAACAGACGTAGTTTTTCAGAATTAACAAAACTTACCCTAAGGTTTTGCACACGAGCATTTACGTGAAGCATTTTTCCTGCTGCATAACACTTGTGAGAGTCTGTCTCACAAAAAGAGACAGCAATAACATGCATTTCTGTCTGGTTGGTTGGCTTTTTGAAAAACGTTCTCCAAACTGTGCTGGGGACAGATGGGTGCACATACAAACAGGTGAAGGCGTGTACTGACGTCTGACCTCCTGCCCTGTTGCTCCATTCCTGGGCAACAGAATGGACTTAGAGTTTGGTTCTCTGTTTGTCTCAAGTGTAAATGAATGCAGTACGTATGATAGAGCTCGGTGTTGTTGAAGGCATGAAGATTTATCTTTGTGAATGGAAGAAGGTGGGGTTTGCTGGTTGACACAGAACGTGATTGCTTCCCTTTGTTCCCCTTCATCCTAAGGGACAAGGGTGGCCTGGGGTTGAGGCACTGGCCCCAAGTGCTGGGTATCAGGGGCCTGTTCTCATCCTGAAGCTGAGGCTTCCTCATGTGCATGATTTTGCAGAAATATGAAGGAGGACATTGAGATCCATTCACTGTTGTTCCTTTCGATGCCTTCAGCTCCTTTATCCCTGGTAGTCGTTCAGCTGTTAGTGTGGCACCTTTAGGCTGTGGAAAGATACAGAGTTTGGCTTGGTGGATCCTCATGTCCCGTGAGGTTTAGAGTTGGACTCTGAGCATCTTTATGGTGGGATCTGAGCACCTTCAGTGCTGCGTGCATGGAGATGGCAAAGCCGCTCTTTGCTCCACATCCTTCCCTTTTCCATTTCCAGGATAAAAGCCACCAGTTGGGAGGATGATTTATTTAAATGAGTTATTTTATGTGTTGGGTTGTGTGTTGGGTTGGTTTTTTTTTTGGTTTTGTTTTTGTTTTTCTAAAACGAAACATCTTGGGCTGGTGAAATGTGAGGAGAGAATTTGCTGGAACTTTGGCTAGACTTAGAACATATGTCCTGGCAACGCATGGACACAGAGCCTCAATCTCACAGTGGTGGAATCCCCACTGCTGCTCTGGGTGACCACAGCAGGAGGGGACACCTGGCACGGTGTCACCCCTGGGGATGCTCTGTGTGCTCCCACATCCCCAGGGCACAGCCTCCCTCCCCGCAGGCACCTCTCTCCCCTTCTGCAGCTCACTGGGCTCACGTTCCCTCGGGCAGGATTCCCGCTTTTCAGCTCTTCCCAGCTTTCACCTCGGTTTCCCCCTTTTTAATAGGAATGCTTGGCCTCTTGCACTCGGGCTCGGGGAGGAGCAGCGTGTTTCTGCAGCTGGCCTGCTGCCAGATGTCATCACTTCAGGCAGTGCCACGCTGCACATCTTCAGCAGTTTGAAATGGAGAGACAGAGAGAGACAGATAAGATCAGCAGCTTTAGGTGATGGCATTGTTTCAAATAAACCATGCATGACCCAAAGCTTCCACTTCAAATGGGGAATGAAATTGCTTCATCCTTTGACAGCTTGCTCCATGAAAGAAATTTATCTTCACTTAATTGCTTTAGATCCCAAGAGGCTGTGTACAGTAATTTCTAGGAGATAATTATATCAAATTAAAAAAATATGTGACTCTCCGACTGCTGAGCCTGGATGTGGTGGCCAGAGAGCAGGAAGGGAAGAGGCAGCGTGTCCTGCTCACAGGTTGGTACTCCCATTCCTTCTCGTGGAGCTGAACTGGGCACCGGCCACCCTGATCCACATCTGATGGGGTTTCCCTGCTCCCACCTCGTTGCTGGAGATGGGCGGCTTGCTGGGCTCAGCCTGGCACTGCCTTTGGGTGTTCCTTCTGCTAGTGGCACGGCAGTGCTGAGGAACAAGAAAGCTTGTTGATTTAAAAACATGTATATTTAGAAGCAGAGTGTAAACTTCCTGCCCAGGCAGGGGTTGGATTCTTCACTCTGTTTGAGTTTCCAGCTTTCATTTCCTTTGCCCTCATACTTAACATTGTGTATGTCCCAGAGTGTGCCCCAGACTGATCTTCTTAACCCACCCTCGCCCCGCATCTTTCTCTCATTATTTGCACATCCGTCCCACTCGGGGTAGGATGCAGTGCACCTCCTGCGTGGCTGCTCCTGTCTGTCCCTCCATCCCTGTGGGGTTGACCTCACGCCACAACGGGCAGCAAACTCAAGCTGGTTGCTGCAGCGGGGACAGCAGTTGCCATGTGTCAGCAGAAGACACTCTTCCATTGCTGGTTGGAACCCTCTCTGTGACTCCGAGGCATTGCTCAATAACCAGTTCCAGGAGGGGCAAAGTGAACCTTTCCTCCATCCTTCCCTCTGGGCTCTTCATGGGACAGCTCCTGCCCTCCTCTGCTTTCACCCCTATAGGGTCTGAGCTCATTCCCCGCAGCTCTAAGACCACTTTGGTGTGAGATCCTGCGTGGGCTCTCAAATGGCTGTCGACAACCCAGGGCCAGGAGTGAGCTCCTCCCCAGCCCTGTGATGTGCAGGCTGGTTTTTGAAGTGCGGCGCTGCTTCAGCTGTTCCCAGGAAGTCTGCAGGGGAACTGTGTTTGTACTGAGGAGGTGAAGTCCCTGTGTGTTTCTGGAGGGGATCTACTCAATGGGCTCTTTGATGTCACTGCAGTTTTTGGACTTACATCAAGTAAGTCTGAAAAAGAGAAAGAAATGCTTTGGTTTCGCCTGAAACATTTGCACCTGAGTGAGATGACCTGTGGCTGTCCTGTCCCGGTGGCTGGGGGGGAGAAGTGGTGGAGGGTTCTGCTCCTAGGAGCTGCCTGCAGTTTGGGGTGGTGAGGCAGAACTGCAATTGGAGAAGTGTCTCCTGAAGGCAGCCCCGCTGCCTGTGGCTTCCTTCACCCCATGCCGCAGCCTCTGGGGTGACTGTCCCCAGCTGTCCCTGCCTGCTGAGCCTTGTCCCCTAGTTCAGGCCCCAGGGTTCTGCCACAGGACTCTCATTTTATCTCCGCCTGCCCGGCGTCAGCGCTCCCTCCGGTCACACATCCTGATCCCGAGCTGCCCGCTGCTCGGACTGCATCTTTTTTTGGATGAGATGTCTGGAGCTTGGCACATGGCAGTGCTTAGAGGCATCCGCTGCTGTGACCTCTGCAGCATGGATAGCCTTTGCCCTGCTGCGTCCTTGCTCTGGGAACAACCCAGGGCTGGTTTGAGGTTTGGCTCCCTTGGTCCCAAGCTCAGGGAGGGGTTTTAGGGCAGCGATGTTTGGTGCGGGGAGCTCAGCCCCAGGGCATGTTGCCCCTTGGGCTAAAACCTTTTCCACTGTGGGGTTTTTCTATGATTTCCCATACAGGTTTCCTCAGCAGCAGCCTCTCCGTCCCTCTGCTTTTCTCTGCTTTCTTCACATCCTCCTTCACTTAACTCCTTTTTGTTGCCGTTATTGAAGGACGCATCACCTAAAGCCATTTGAATTGCACTCTCTGCTGCTAATAGTTCCAAAGGCTGACTGCCCTGACTGCCGGAATGAGGGGCCCGAGGGGATGGGCTGCAAGGAGGTGGGCAGCCATGTGCAGGAATTGGCACCAGAGCATTTAGGAAGCTGAGAATGAGAGCAGCCCCCATCTGGCTCCACGCTGCAGCTCGGCGCGATCGGCATTTTGTTTCAGAGGCCACAAGTGAATGAGTTAATGATGATCCCAGATGGCTTTGGAGTTTGCCTCTTGCCACCCCTTCCTGTTCCCTCAGGATCTCAGATGGTGGCGGAAGATGAAGTAAAATTCTACAGTTTGTTGTAAAGTTCATCTCTCTCCCCAAATCGTGCTGCAACTTGTGCGCGCTGCGTTGGCAGCTTCAAGGGGATGCTACCTGGTAATTAATTAGTTGTCAAAAGACAGCCCAGAGGTTCCAACTCTTTACATCCTCGCTAATAGAAATTGCTCTGATTGCATTTTCCCCCTTGGCTGGAGGGCTGCAGCACAGGAGCGTTGCTCCATGGGCAGCTGGAGGAGCTTGAGCGTCCCACGCTGGGACTCGGAGCGTGCTGGCACACGCATGGGCGAGCATGACCCCGGGCTGAGTCCTGGCTTATCTGCTAACACTGCACTGCTCTCCCTCTGCTTTCCTCTGGCCAGCGTTCCTCACCAGCCCCGGTTGTGTCTGACACCTCCAAGAGCTTTGTGCTTTCTCTGATTTAGCATCATTCACCATCCCTGGAGGTGTTGGGAACCGCGGAGACGTGGCACCGAGGGTCATGGTCAGTGGGCACTGTGACAGTGGGATGGAGTTGGATTTGGGGATCTGAGAGGTCTTTTCCAACCTGAATGGTTCTGTGAGTGAGCGTGGTGGTCATGGATTGATGGTTAGACTTGATCTTGGCAGACTTTTCCAAGCTTGATGATTCTGTGGTTCTGTGATTTGATGAGTGGCCATGGTGGTGATGAGTTGATGATCTTGATGGTCTTTCCAACTGCAGTGTTTCTGTAATTCTACAATCATTGCCACCAAACCCCATCAGTTCAGCTGTGGATAGCCTGGCGTGAAGGCACGGGGCTGCTGAGCAGCCCTGGGGACCTCCAGGAGGTGCTGGTGGCAGTGCTGTGGTACGGTGGTAGGATCAGAGCTCTCCTGGTGCACTACTGTGCTTCACTCCAACAGAGTGTAAGCTGGCTGTGCCTCAGATGCGTGGAGCTTGACTGCATCCCAAGCTCCACGCATCTGAGGCACAGCCAGCTTACCCCAGAATGGATGAATGCAGGGGGTGCAGCAGGCAGCATAGGCACGTGATGTGTGCCGCAGCACAGCTCTTCCCTTGGCAAACACATGCTTGAGAGAAGATCTCGTGGGCAGGAGGGCTGTGCTCACTGCTGCCCCGATCCCAGGAAGCCTCCCTCCGGGTGCCATAAATCCAGCAGTGTGCCGGATGCTCTCACGCCCATGGTGCTGTGCTGTCCTTCCCACCCCCGGGGAGCAGCCTCCAACCCACCTGGTGCTTGCAGCCATGTGGTCCCTTCTCTTTGTGTTTAGTTAAGTGTGGGAGGATGCGATGTTTGAACTCCCAGAGCCTTTTGGCTATTGTGTTCGCTGATACGGCCCCGCAAGCAGACGTGGCATTGCACAAGCGTGGTCCTGGCCCCAACAAAGGCAGCTGGGATTTCTGGTGTTGGAAAGAGCAGCCTGGAAAGGGCATCATCTCATGCCAAAGATGGAAGACAAAGGCATTTGGGAGGCAGGAAGTGATGAAAGCAGAGGGCAGATTGCAGGGCACCCGGCACTGCGGATGGGTGGCAGAGCCCCAGGACAGCAGCAGGGATGGAGGTGACAAATGGGACAGGAAGGCACGGGGCTGCAGGGCCACCTCGGAGCTGGACGTGGTGCAGGAGGGCTCAGGGGACACGGCTGCCATGGTGTCATGTACCAACATGAGCCAGGAGGCTGTGTGCAGTCACAGCGCTCGAGCTGCATTCCGTGCTGCTGGCTCCCACCCCACTTGGCTTTTCCAGCATCTGATCTGACTGTTTGTTTGCTTGCAATGATTTGAGTTGTTTTCTATTTTAGCCCGTGACTCCCAGAGCCTGGGCTGGGGCAGGCAGGCACCGTTTGAAAGCCGCCACTTGGCGGCAACAACTGCTCGAGCCACAGAGCAGCACCCATCTAACCCCTCTTTTCACACACTCGGAACTTCCCAAACATTAACCTTTGGATTAAAATTTTCCATGCTTGGTCTCTCCCCAGATGTGATGTCTGAGCTTTGGTTTGGGTTCATGTTTTTCGTGTTTGCTGGGTTTGTGTTATGGGAGAATGAAAGAAATACTTTTCCCATTTGAAAAAATAATAATCATAATTGTAGTTTCCTTTTTATTTATTTATTTATTTTTTTAAAAAATTTGAGGATTCACCAAAAATGGCCGAGGTTTGGAGGCTGAATGGACAGTAATTCTTGGGCTGCATTAAGGCACACGGTGAGGTGTCCCAGCCCCAGGTGTGCAGTGCCACCAGCAGAGCCCTTCGGGACCAGGACATCCCAGTGTGAGTCAAGCTGAGCAGCTCCAGATTTGACAGAGTGGCTGCTTTTTGTTTTCTAGCAAAGAAAACAAACAAACAACGTTGTTTTTTCAGTCTCCCCGTGTCAGATCACAACACACCAGGGTAGCGTGGGCCGCACAGTTCTCCACTCTGCGCCGTGCTGGTGGCCCTGGTGTTTGGGGGTGCCATAGGGCAATGCAGTGGCACAAACCCTGCCCTGTGCCCAAGGCTTCCAAATTCCCATTCCTGGTGGCTGCATCTCTCACTGTCCCAAAGCCAAACTCTGTGCTGCTGCTGTTGACACCTCCTCGTGGAGTTCAGGACACGCTCGAGTGCTCAGCGTTTCCCTGCATTCTTTTTTTCTGGCCGCTCCACTCCAAGTCTGTGCGCTGCTCATCGGGTGGGGACCTGCTCTGTTCACACCAGCGCTTGTAATGTCTGGCCTGCAGCTCTGCCAAAGGCCAGAATTGGCTCTCCATGCATGGCTGGATCGCAAGGACAACGTTAGATGGAGGGTGGAGTGAGCGAATACCCCTCTCTTCCTACTGTGCTTTCAGGAAATGTCTCTAGCGCAGCTGTAAGTGTGAATGAAGTCAAAAGAATGGATCGGTGCCCCCGCTCCAGCCCACCCCACTCGTCGGGGCCCATCCAGAGTCCCCACCCTATTGTTCTGGTTCAGCTCCCCCGTTTCAGGGCTGGGGCCCTGCTCTGTGCTCAGCATCCCGCTCCTGGGAGGAGGAGCTTTGGAGAAAACAAAGACGCAGCGAAGAGCTGCATAGTTTTCCTCTCACTGCCGAGCTGCGGTTCCGATCCATCGCTCCTTTCCAGACGTGTGTGAGCAGCTCAGAGGTTTGAGCCACGTGCCAAAAGAGGAGAGCATTGGGTACGAGGAGCTGAGCCCTGCTGGAGCTTGGCTCAGTGCAAGGTGACCTCGCCGGAGCACAGCATGCTCAGAGCAGCCCCACAATGAGTGGGACACTGAGACACACGGCTCCTCCCAGCATCACTGGGAGTCCCCCTCGGTGGCTGGGAAGCAAGGTGCAGCTTCAGTCCTCCCTGCAGTGGCTGTGATGTGAGCTGCTGCCCTCTCTGCCCCGGCTCTGCAATACCTCCGGGCTGTGGTGGCATTCCTCTGGTGTCATTGCATTGCGTCCATGTCCCCACCCCTCTGTTTTCAAGGGAATTTCGTGGCAGCTGACACTCAGAAGGGCTGCTCCATGCTCACGTGGCTTTCGCCTGCTTGTTATTTCAAAGCAGAGCTGCTTCTCCTTCCATTCCTGAAGTCGCTTCTCATGCAGGGCAGCTGGAGTGCTGCACCCTGTGATGTGAGCAGCTCTGCTGGAGCTCCTGCTCTGGGTTCCTGAGGGTGGCAGTGGTGATGGAGGCAGCGTTGCAGGAGCATGTGTCTCATGTTCCAAAGTTCTCCTAAAATCAGTGGGCTGAGCATCCGAATTGTGTCCTAGGCTTAAAAGGGCTGAAGGAATGAAGCACACACACAACCTGGCAGAGTAGAACAACGTGGAGCCTGGGTCCAGGCGTGCTCACGTTAACGCAGAGTTCAAGATGTGTGCTTAGGCATCCTCAGCTCCTCATCCAGCACAGCAAAAGGGCGGCTCTGAGCTCCTTTGGCACGAGGTGCTTAGGAGGAACCTTTGGTGTTCCTTTGGTTGTGTTTCTCCTGTGTTCCTACCACTGAGACTGCCCACCCCGGCCAGTTTCCCTACAGTGGAATCCCAGTTCAGCAGCTCCGGACTGTGACCCTCTGAGAACCACTCGTGTTGGAGGAAGTGAAACCCCAGCAGCCAGGTGGGAGCGGGGCAGCCTGGGGGGGTTTTAGTGGTTCTCATTCAAACAATCCTCCTGCAGCCTCAGAAATCCTGAGTTTCCTAAAAGAAGAGGAGAAAATTCCGAAGGCTTTCATCCCAGTTCAAATATCAAGCAGAGCGAGGAGCTGGGGAAGCTGCAGTGGGATCTCAGATGACATTCTCTGAAAAGCAAACTTAATGGAGTGCGAGTATGGGACGGCTCAGGCTGTGCCCTGTACAGCACAGCCTCTGCTGAGCCTGGGGGCCGGGGGAGAACGGATCTGGGGGGGCTGCCTGAGAGCCCCCTCCACTTCTGCAGCCTTTGGCACCTCTGTGAGATATTTAAATGACAGACAGACATCCAGGGATCTGTAAATACTCCGTCAGTGCCAACTCAACCACAAAGAAGATACAGCATTTGTGGTCCAAGGAAGTTTAAATATTTGTGGTCAAACTTAAAATTCGACATAAAACTCTCATCTGCGATGGAAGGCGTCCAGGAACTGCATGGAGAATGTATAAGCTGTGCAAACTCCCAGAAAGGGCTTCGCCGTCGCTCTGCCAGGGTGAGGCAGAACCTTCCACCCTTCCCTCTCCTCTCTCCGTGCTGCTGAGGGCGGGTATTGGTTTTGCATGGTGCACGCTGGGTGCTCCCCAGGTGCTGGATGAGGGCTGCAGGGCAGCATCCTCGGAGCTTTCTGGAGCGGGGAGTTCTTGGCAGCTCCCCTCCTGCAGCCCATGCCTGGGTATGGCCACCAGCAGCTCAGAGCAGTCCCCTTTCCCTTACTAAGCAATCCTCCCTTCCTCCACCGAAGCGCCTGCTAACCACTTTCTTATCTCTCTTAACTCTGCAAAACAATCTCTGGCAAGGCAGGCATCCTCCGAAATGGCAGAGGAAATAAATTCCCCCAGTCCCTGAAAAGGAAAAGACTGGAAGCTTGCAGCAGGGAGTTCAGTCCGTGGCCCAGGTTGGTGCCACATTGGCTTCAGTGTGCCTTCCTCCTCCTGCAGTGTGGGATCGTGGTCTGGGGGCAGATGCACAGGGCTTGGTGTTCTCCCTGCTTGGTGTTTTCATCTGCCTGGTGGAAAGCTGTGATTTTGCAGTTCTCCTGTGCTCGAAGACCCCAAAGAGCAGGAATGCCCCAGGTGCTCCCCCCGGCTGTGGGAGTTCCCAGCACCATGTGGAGCACCGTGAGGCAGTGTGGCACTGGAGCACTTGGATATAGGAGGGATGTGAGCGTTTTCCCCCATGGAAATCCCTGCAGGCTTTTCCCAGAGGCATCATGCTAACAAGTGAGCACACATCAGGGCATCTTCCAAACATCAGCAAAAGCCGAAAGCTTTGAACCCATCGGAAACTTTCTTCTCCACAGCTATGGAGCTCTGACTTTTCCAGCACGAATAGCTGCGGTCACAAGGCATTCTGCGGTACCCTAGGGTACATCTGGGGATGCACACCTTTCCCCAACCCCGTCACAAGGTGTGACCTCGGAGGGGAAGGAGCTGGCTGCGTTTGGGGTCTGCAGGAGCCGTGAGATGTTTTGCAGGGCACTGCCAGGCTGTGCCACGGCACAAAGGGTTTGAGGGAGCAGAAGACCTGCGGTGGTATGGGTTCTCCATTTGGAGTTTTAATTTTCTCCCAGCTTAGGTGAGTGAAAACTCCATCTCTATTCCTGCCCCACAGCCACTAGGTGCCAGCCAGGGAGAGAGAACTGTCCCTGGCAGCTCTGGATGCTCCTGGTGGGCATTCGCCATGTTCCTGCCCTTTGCAGAGGGGGTGTTGGGAGCACATGTGCTCCCAGCCTGCCTGCAGGGTCAGCCGAAATCAGCCGAGAGCAGCTGTGGCTGAAAGCCCTCAGCTGCAGAAACCAGGGTGCAACCCAGCTGTGAGTGCTGCTCCCGGCTGTGAGGGTGCTTCAGTCCTACCCAGGTGTCCAAACCCCTGTGACCTGAGTGTGGGGCCACATCCTGGCAGCAGAGGCAGAGCTGGGGTACAACAGGGTTACACCCAGCCCAGCTTTTGTGCAAACCCATAGGAGGTGGTGCAAAGCCACCGTTTCTCTTTGCTTTCCTGCTGCTTGCTGTGCTGCCTGCGTGCTCTAAGCTGGTCCTATGGGGTACCAGAAGGCATTCAGCCCTGTGATGCTCAAGGGCTTTGTGTGGATGTTTCACCTGGTTTGTTATACATTGCATGGTTTGGGTTGTTTGGGGCTCGCTTGGTTTGGACATAGATCATCCACTTCACTCTATCTAAGCTGTGCTTAAGTCAGTGTGTCAAAATTCAGCGTTATCCCCATGCTGGATCACAGGTTTGGCTCTGTCCTCCTGGTCCTGTCCCATTCCTGTCTCTGAATCTGGGACCCCTCCACGCTATGACTCAGCCTTCTCCTCTCCTTTTCTCCTTCTGACTCCTGCTGCTGGGACACGCTGGTGTCTCCCCTTCTCCCCTTTGTACAGAGGAATGCTGAGTGGCAGCAGCAGCTCTGAGCAAACCCTTCTGCGGCACCACTGCTTCCTGTGCATGCCGAGTCCAGGCTTTCACCAAGCAAAGTTCTGCGCCCCACAGCGAGCACACGGTGGGAGCAGCCCTCCACGGTCCGAGTCCTTGCGGTCCCCAAACAGCTGGCCCAGCTGCCACGGCTCCTCGGGCTAAATGCAGCTGAAGGGGCTGCATTCCTGCCTCACAGTTATTTGCTCTTTAGGACGCTGCGTAAAATTAACAAGTTGTAAAAGCCAATTGAAGGCAACGATTCTCCTGGCTGCAGGGAGACGCTGCTGAGCCTCTGACCCCCAGCGGGAGCAGGGCTGCTCTGTGGCACCCCAGGTGCACGTGTCCCCCCAGACTGAGTCCTCCAGGAGACTCCGATCTCAGCTTCACCTGGAAGCACCACAAGCACGGGGTCCTGAGAGGACTCAAACACAGAAGCCTGGTGTGTCTGTACAGGCAGTTAGCGTGTTAATGTGCGTCCTGCCCGATGATCAGGGACGTAAATGGGTGAGCCAGGAGCTGGCAGCACTAACGAGCCGTCTCGGCGTGCCACCAGCCTGCGGTTAGCATGTCTGATCTGGGGTCAGATTAGAAACCTCGCACCTCCGGGCACAGCCGGGTGACACAGCTCTGGCACCCAGCACCACCGCAGCCCCTGGTCCCACGCGGCCCCGAGAGGCACCGCAGAGGAACCGACCCGGGTCACGTCGGAGGGCACCGGCCCACTTCAGCAGTTCTCGGTTTCGGTTTTCCTTTGAGAGCTGCTGTGTGCGTGTCAGCCCTATTTTAATACCCGGCGGCGACGCGGAGCCAGGCTTTCGGTTCCTGCTGGCTGGCTGAACGCTCGCAGGGGGAAGGGTGCACAGGGCCGGGGTGTCACGGCAGCATCACCAAATGCACCAGCGCCATTCCGTTTCAGATTCAGCTTTGGGAGAGCGCGCACAGCTCCTGGTGGCCCCGCTGAGCTCTCCCCTCCGTTAACATTGTTGGAAATATCCTCGATAATTTTTGGTCAGGACGGGATCTCTGATAAAAAGCAGTTTTTATTCGCGATTGCAATGGCGGGCGCCCCGATGGCAGAAGCGCACCTAAGGACACGATGTGACAGTTTTTATACCTTGTCTCCCATACATTGTCCCCTCCTGTTTCCCCTTTGGTTGGGTATTCCAGGTTACAATTTTACCCGAGGTTTTGCATTTGTTAATTGCATTCTGAGATTTGTTGATTCACGTGCTATCTTGTGCCAGTCAGGTGCCACCCTGTTTCTGTTTCCAAGATGTCTGGGTACTCTTATCGTATTGATATGTTGATTTCCTTCAAAGCTTCGTCCATTCTGTCCCAGAGACCTTTGTTAAACAAAGAGCCCGGGGGGGGGGGATGATTCCAGTCCTTCCCATATCTCTTCAGGCACATCCTTAGGTCACGACTCGTATATTTTTACAGTGTATACAACAAAATATTAAAACATACATTGTTGCTAGTTTATACAGGTATATTGTTATTTTAACTTATCCTCTTTGGATCTTTTATCACTCAGGTCCTATTTGTCCAGCACCAAAAATAGTTTTATTTCAGATAGCTGGACAGACAGGAGCTGCGGTCTTTATAACTATGATTTTTACCGAATAACTACAAATTTCTTCACTTATATATTCATATTTTGTTCTAAATGCAGAAACAACATTTGATTCCCACAACATGGAGCTAACGCCGCGCACCCCATGACTCCCCGTGGTTCTGGGAACGTGGCACTCACGTTTCCACACTGAAACGAGAAGTTGGTGGCATGTCACGCTCTGCCATTGGCTGCCACTGGTGGGTCACTCCTTTCCCAGCACCCCAGCCTGGCTCCAGGCAGGCAGCCCTGGGGCTCTGGCATGGTCCCGGCACACACGTGATGGGGATGTGTGGAGCGTTCGCTCGGTGCCTGTTTTTCGTTCATGTGGGCTGGAAAAATGTGTTCATGAGACAAGTTGCTGTGGCATTATGTCATGGGCCTTCGGTTGGGCTCTTTGCTCCCTTAGCAGATGATCTGAATTGGAGCATCGGGCTGCACCGGCTTGGCAGGACATCGGGAGCTTACGTGAAAACCTCGTGGGTCGTAAGCTAAATGCAATTACTTTTATTTTGGGAGCAATCAGCCTCTCCTGCATCCCTTTCCCAGCTGCTGCTGTACGCCCTACGGCCCCGCAAACGCACAAACACGGGGACCCGTGGGTCCCTGCGGCCGTATCCATGTGGGCAGGGATGATCCCAGCACCTTTGGCATGAGGGAACTGCAGTCACCAGGGCTGGAAAACCCCAGGCTGGAGATGCCTGGCTGAGTCAGGCCGCTCCCTGCATGCAGTTACCATCCGGCTGAGGGTGAACCTGGCCCTGAGGTTTCCACCACTTCCCCTGGGGCCGCTGCAGCCAGCAGCTTTCACAGGGGGTGTTTCCCCTGACAACCATTCTTTTCTCTTCCCTTTGGATTTTCCCCATGGCAGAATCATTCCTACAGGAGTGCCAGGAGGATGGAAAACTTCCTTGCTGGGCTCACTCCAGGCTGGACGCAGCACAGAGGGGACAGTCCCATCCCCACCTCACCTTGTCCTCTGCTCTGTCCTGTAGGGCACCCTTTTTAGGGGCAGGCATGGGGCAGCTCCAAGCACTGTGACTCTGCTGCCTGCCCCGAGGGTGCCTTGTGTGGGCAGTAAGTGGGGTGGGAGGTTGCAGGTCAGAGCAGGGTCAGGTCTTTGACACGCACGGCAGCGACGCGGTGGTTAAAATTAGCTCGTGGAGAGGAAACTGGCAGCATTGTGGAAGAGCAGAAGTTTCCTCTCACGGCAGCATGGTGCTGCGCTGCAGGACACTGCCAGCCCCTGCCTGCCCCCCATCCCCACCCAGCATGGGGTGACCCAGGCTTGGCAGTGTCCTGCTGTGTGTCCCAAGGATGGGGTCTGCGCCACCTAGGAGTCAGTGGGGATGCTGGGGATGGGGTCTGGAGCCTGCTTTGCTCTGGGTGGGAACTGCAGCAGAAGGTTCTCAGGCATGAATGTGAATTTTGCAGAGTGGGTGACACTTCCAGGCTCCATTTGCTTCCCCATGGCTGACTGCAGGCAGCAGGAAGCACCGGAGGAGCAGACTGCAGGTGTGGAGCCCCACGGCGATGGGGGATGAGGAGGGTCATGGTGGAGGCACAGGCAAAGGCCACGGAGGCACCGTGCTCCCGTGCTCTGGAAACTCCATTTGAGAGCCTCATAAATGGATAATTACCTGAGCTATTGAGTTTCCTTCTGGCCAGATCCATCCCAGCCTCCCTGACAAGGGCTCGCCTAACGGCCTGTGGGGCCGGCCTGCAGGATGGGGTCTGGATGGAGCTGGTGTTCATGCCCCTGCCCGCCTGCCCCACACCTGCATCCCTCCCTCTTGCTTTCAGCTAGGGGGGTGCTGGCATTTGAGCAAAAACAGAACAGTGAGGACTGACTGCATCATTCGTCCCTCCCTGGGGACGCTGGGCAAATCCCTTCCATCCTCATCTATGAGGCAAAGGGGACCCCAAACAATGCAGTGCCCTCCATGTGCTGTAGGGC
>JAPSGF010000249.1:30795-48596 GCA_035772895.1 Perdix hodgsoniae | reverse complement strand
TCCCAGACGCCATGGGAAAGGAAATGGGAAGCCAAGAGGGAAAACAACTGGAAGATCAGGTACCGTGCGGGAAGAGCGCGCCTCAGTGAAGGAAGAATCACCCCAGTGGGGCCCAGCCTCTGCCTGCCCCACAGCTCCCACTATTTATGGCTGCATGTGCATTTTATGGGGAGAATCGGGGGGGGGGCAAATGGTCCACGGCCCTCGAGCGTGCTTTGCTCGTGCCCTTTGCTGCCAGCCCGGGCCCTGAGCCTCTGTCTTCCGTGCTGCTATGAGTTCCAGATGCTGCTTGGTACTGCGTGCAGGGGGGCCTGGCCTGAACGCCCCTCCCAGGAGGGGAGGTGGGCGAAGGAGCGTCAGGGTTCACCCTCAGGATCAAGTTGAGAGCCGTGGAGCTGCTTATAGCAGAGGCCCGGGCTCCAGCCTCCAGCACACGTACAGGAAGAGCTGACATTGGCGCCTCGTCCCTCCCCTGCCTCTCACATCCTGATGTGATTAAGGAATTCAGCTCTTGTTTTTCTGCCCTTGCTTGTTCCTGTAGGCCTTGCTTCGCTCCAGGCTCCATGTGTGTGTTTAAGGGCCCTGCCAGCCGCTCTGCAGGTTGATTCTTTTCTTGTGTTTCATCTTGCAGTTTGAAAGGCCGAGGAAACAGTGGTGTGGGGCAGAGCCACCCAACTCCCAGTCCCCTCCCAGTGCCGAGGGAATCGCCCGGCGCCTCTCTTCTACCAGCACTGGGTGGCCTGTGATGTGTGTCCCCTGTGCCCCATGGGGCTGACAGCCATGGGGACTGTCCTTGTCACTCCCAGTGAATGGCTGGGGCTGAGCAGGGCACGAATTTTAGGTGTTGTCACCAGTAAAAGGGCACCTGGAGTCCCACACCCTTATTTTCCTCTGGAGGCTGCTCAGGATGCTTTCATGCTGACACTGCAGCTCATACAATATCTGGGGTCTTTAGGTCCCACCAAGGTGACAGGGGCACTGCTCTCTGTTTTAGGGCTATGCGCTCCTGTTTCAGCTCCATAACCACAGCCTCCACATGGCTGTGGGAACTTCTCCACGCTTTCCTTGCACAATCCTGGAGCTTCCTCCTTGGGGTCTGAGCACAAGGCAGCTCCCAGCTTGCCAGTGTGACCAGCCCTGAGCCCGGGCAAGCAGAGCCCGACCCAAAAAACCACAGCGGATCTGCACCCGACGTGCCTCACAGCATCCCCCATCCTCTGTGGTCCAGGCTGTCCCAGAGAGGGAAGTGAGCCCGAGGGCTCCCTCTTCCTCCTTCCCAGGGCTCAGAAGTCACAAGCAGAGTGGAGCACTTGGTTCTGTGGCCAGGCGTGTGCATGGCTCTGGGTGGAAGGACTGAGCATGCAACTGAGCGGTGCTGAGATTGCTGAGATGAAGACTGCAGGTCCTTGCCCACACCTGGCAGCCTGCTGTGGGTAGCAGTGCTCTCTCGTTCTTTTTCGGGATCATCTCAAACAAGATGTGTTGAGGTGCTCCACGTGTGTCTGCCCTCAAGCGAGGCAGCGCCGTCACGGCTGCAGGGCAGGCAGGTGAGGACCAACAGCCTCCTCTCACAGGGATGTGCCAAGCAAAGTGCTAGTTCCCTAAATACCATGCTCCCCACCTTGCAGAGCTGAAGCCTGTAAAGCATCAGTGACTCACCCAGGGCCGTGGGAAGAGTTTTCCAACACCAGGCAGCATGCTTATAGAACAGAGCTTTAACAGGGCCGCCCCTTCCCTGCCTTGCGTCTGGCATCTCTGCCCCATTCCACTGTGTCTTATTTTCCTGCATGTATGCCATGTATTTGTCTTGCTTGCTTCTTTCAAAGGTTTAGGAATAGTCTCCCATCAGTGTGGGACAGACTGTGCCGGGTGGGGATTTGTGTGCTGAGGAGAACCTCAGCCCCTGCTGCCAGCATCCCTTACAATCACTTCTGTCCTGTTTTTGTCTTTGTACATTTCCTGGAAGAAGGAAGATGATGTGAGGATTGAGGCATTTGAAGATGACTCAGAGGCTGAAGGCAGTGGAGGAGAGATGGACATCAAGGAACTCCGAGCCAAGAAGCAAGCACTGGCCAGGAAGGTGGCAGAGCAGCAGCGTCGGCAGGACAAGATTCAGGTAGGATGGGACCACGTCCAGCTGAGGAGATGCTTTACTTTTGTACCTGGGCTGATCCTATCTCGCCATGCTGGGTGTACACAGCTTTGTTTAAGGTTTCTCGGGATGTCCCTTCGTCCCAGTGCAAAACCCAGCTGCACTTTCAGAGCACAGAGCCAAACCTGCATTGCTGAACCACCCCAGGGTAAGCTCTGCCCTCCCAACACCCGGGCTGAACACGCTGGGTCTCCAGGAGCCCTCAAAGAGCTGCACAGCGTTTCTCATGGAGTTGCTGGCACTCCCTGCAGTGCTGACAGAGCTCCTGCTGGTGGCCGCAGTGCAGCGGGTGCCAGGCAGCAGGCTGTCCTGGGCTGGGACATCGGCTCGGTGGCCCCAGGGCTCAGTGAGGAGGCGGCTTTCCCATGCAGCAGGGCACGGGCAGACTGGGGAGAGGGTGGGACGTGAACGGCAGAGTTCACGTGGGAGCCAACAGCAGGAAAAACAGCCTGCGGATGGCTGCCGTGGCCAGAACACTGCTTGCGAAGCGTTGCCATCGTTATGGGGACAAACAGACGGGATACAGGTGATGCTGTGCTGGCCCTGGCCTAATCTTAGCACATCTCCCAGCGGGAGCCTGTGGAGCGAGTTGGGGAGCAGCTGCCCAGCAGTGCCTTCTGTTGCTTTAAGAGCGAGCTGACATGCATGCTGCTGGCCGCCTCACCGCTCGCAGCCCCTCTTCCTTCAGCCTCGTGGCCCAGATGAGGATTTCTCAGCAGAGGAAAATTCTCCCTGGCTCCCCTCCCCCTCACCTCCGCCCTCTCTAATGCCCAGGGCCCTTCACTTCCATAATTCTTCATTTTCCAGCCTTGAACGTAAGCCAGACACATCTGTCTGGCCATATGCGTGAACTCTGCAGTGTGTGCCGAGGTGGTTGTAAAACAGGGCTGCTGAAGGCCCTACTGGGAGAGCGCACACATGTGTACCCTCCGGCTATTGGCGCCGGGCCCAGAACCACTGCGCTTCACTTTTCCAAACCCACCCCAACTTTTTTCAGATTTTGCCTTTTTTTTTTTTCTTTTTTTTTTTTTTTTTCATCTTTTTTTTTTTTTTTTAAATTTGCATTTGAATTTCGAGAAATTCGTCTCAAGGCAAAGGTATAAATTGTGCCGGGAGGGAGGGGCCGCCCCCGCAAGCGAGTCCATTATTGTTGGCAGGTACCTGGGTCACATTAATACAATAAGGAAGAAAGCAGCAGCGAATGAGTGAGAGATTGGAGAGATGGGCTGTAAATTAAAGCGGCCTGAAGCCTTCCAGCCTCCCAGGGTTGTTAAGCGGGAGGTGTAAGTAAATTCCCCACTTCCCACCGCCTTGTACAGACACAGCAAACAGGAACTGCACATGTTCGGGGAGGGCAGTGCATGCAGATCCCGGCCCAGCTGCGCCGGGGCCCCCGGGATGGCCGCTGCCCGCTCTGCAGGGAACGTGGGGGCTGCCTGATGTGTCAGGGGCTTTTCTCCCCGGCCCACTCCTCCCTTCCTCCTGAGCCTCCTCTCGCAGGCAGAGAGAGGTCAACATGAGGGTGTGGGCAGCTTCGGGGGCTGCACAGCTGAGAGCTGAGGTGCAGTCGGAGCCTGGGTGGAGGAGAAAAGTCCTCGGGGGCTTTGCTAAAGTCAGCCAGGCCGCGGCTGGCTGGGAACAGCCCGCAGCAGAACATGTGTGCGGCCCAGAGCTGGGATGGGGAGGCCAGGCTGAAGCCAACCCTGCGCCGCACCCCTCGGATCTCCCTGCCTTGACCTGTGGGTCTCTGGTTTTCTCGAGGGATTTGTGCTTCCTGGGACCTGCTGCCTTCTAGGTTTCATCCTGTAGCTCTTGCTCCTTCCTCTCTGGGATTCTCAGGATGGCTGCTCTACAGTTCCCCCTTTCATTACCCCGGGGGTGAGCTGCAGTCCCGTGTATTCACTGGAGTCCAGCAGATGCAGCTCCTGCAGCTCCTGTGTCAGCACAGCCAGGACCCTCAGCTCTCCGTGCACATCTGTGTGCACTGATGGGGACATGGCCCAGAGAGCCCAGGCACCCCAGAGCCTCCTGCAGAGCCTGGTAGTGCAGGGTTCAGGGAGAAGCCTCCATCTTTTGGCTGCTCATTGTCTTTCTAAGTGTTCTGATCTCTCTGAGGTTTCCCATTGACATCCCTGTGCCATCCCTTGGCAGGGTTTGGTGTGCCCATGGGGAGCGTGGTGTGGTGGCCTCACCTGCACCCTGCAGAGCTGTGCTTCTCTTTACCTTTTCTCTGGTGGGTTTTTGGGCACTTCCTTCTTCCCCTCCCTGTGCTCCCCTCTTCTTGCTGCCCACCTGTGCCACCAGTGTGGACCATCTACTCACTGCTTGTCCCAGGCTCTGTGCTGGCCGGGCAGCCCTACTCGTCCTTGTAGCTCCCAAACACAGACATCACTGTGGTCTGTTGCTGTGGATTGAGGCTTTATTGTGCTTCCCTCACGGCCCTGACTTGACTTGCTCAAGCTGGTGGGGAAGCATGGGTCCAGGCAGAGTGAATAGTAAATAGGGGTGGCCCTTGGGGCCAGCAGGGAGAGCTCAGCCGCGGAACATCGCACTGAGCAGATGAGATGGGGTAGAATGGCTTTAGATCTCAGCCTTTTGCAGCCCTCTTTGCAACGGGCAGCCCTTTGCTGCCTGGCTGCGGCTTGCAGGGAGGCCGGGCAGGCAGGTGGAGCGAGGCCACGTCCTGTGCCTCCATCCACCCCCATGCTTGGCATGGCCCTCGGTCCGCGCTGCTCGGTGTCCCCTGTCCTTTGTGCCTCTGCTGTGCGCTGGGAGCGGTCGAGTTTCCTGAACGGTTGAAAACATCCCACCTGAAACATAACAGGCTCTTCCTCTGGATGCTGCTATTGTTTTGCTGAGCATTACAGAAGCAGCCTCAACCGGGCAGCCAATTATGACATGTCTTCCCAAAATAGCCCCGCTCCTGTCCCTTCTGAGCCCACGGAACGGCCGCCCCCTTAAGATGCAGCCGCTCCTTTGTGGCGGTGCTGTGAGTAACCCGCTAAATATAGCCGCATCCCATTCACGCTCTCCTCCTGGCGCAGGAACAATGCTGCGGTGCACACGCGCTGACACGCACCTGCCTGGGATCGGGTGCCTGCCGGCTGCGGAAGACGCACACCCACCCACGGCGGCTCCGGCACGGCGGCGGCCCCGGCTTGCTACCAGGCACGGGGCACGTTCACTCCTGAGGAAGACGCTGCTGCGGACGAACCTTGGGAGGAGGAAACCTTTGGAGCGAGATGCGAAAGGAGGCATTGTTTTCAGCTCCTGGAAAATTCGCCTCTTGTCCCCTCCGAGTTGCACGGGGACCCAGCGGGCAGCAGTGCCCGGTGGCACAGTGGTGACAGCCGTGGCACAGCCCAGGTGACCCATCCCACGCCCAGCCCTGCGGGGCTGCGGCTCCTGGTCTGTCTGGCAGCCTGGCATCGTTCAGGCATCCAGTGCAAAGCCCGTGCTGTGTTTCCAGCGGACATCTCTCCGCTGTGGCGCTGCAGGAAATGCAGCCTCGCGGTTTGTTGGTGGTGAGGAGCAGTCCCCTTCTCGAACTTGAATCCCTCGGCCAGGCCAGCCGGCTTCCGGGGAATCCCCCAGGTGATTCCAGCTGATGGATGAGTTGGGAATTTGGGACTGTGCGAGCGGGAGTGTGTGATCTCAGTGCTGCCACCAGCTGGGGCAGCCGGGGGAGCCACCTCCGGCTCCTGCCGAGCTCCTGGGAGAAGTCCCTGCCCAGGGAACCGCAGCTGGGCTTAGGGGCTGTGGGTGGATGCGATTCGGTGCCTGCAATGGGAGGAGAAAGGAAAGCTGGGTAGTGCCGAGAAGAGCAGCGGGCTGCTGCTGCTCCCGTGGGTGCCTTGCTGTGTGCCCGCCCCGCAGCGTCCCTTCGCCACGGAGCCGTGCAGCGAGCCAGACCCCAATAAGGACCAAACCTGCCTGTCCTACAGCCCTTGAAACGGGGTGAGGCTGCACTGAGGGCCTCCCACACCCCGTATCTTTTCCCAGCATGGAGGAAACTGAGGCACAGCGAGATGGGCGGCTCAATCGCTGCCATAACACAACATCCTGCAGCCCGAGCCCATCCCCGTGCTGCAGGGCAGCGCCGTGCCCTCCGACCAGCAGAAGGGTTAACGCCGTGCTCGCTCCCCATCCCGTCCCGCACATGGGCTCCCTTTCATCTCTGGCCGGGGGCCAGCCAGAGTCTGCATGAATCACAGGCCACTCCCCTCCCCCCCAAGCCCCTTGGCCAGAGGCTTCTGCAGCCTTTTACTCACACAAACAAAAATAAATCTCACTGCCGGCCTCTGAACTCTGCAAAGGCGAGTTTCCCTCTGGCTCCCCGAGCGGCCCGGAGCTGTGCGAGGGGACTTGGCACGCTCCCCGCCGACCTCGCTCTTTCACTCCCGGCGCATCCTGTGTCCTTCTCTCACCGGGCGGCCCAAGGAGCGGAATGGGACGTGACGGCCGGCACAGGCGTCGCTCACAGCTGCCAGGAATCAGCCGGGTACGGCCTGCGAACGCCGACGGGGACGGTGCCACCCACGAGGGGCCCGGTGCCGGTGTCACCTGCGCGGTCAGCCCGGATGGGGAGCACGCGGGGCTGACCCCCTTTTGGTCTTTGGGATGGTCGTTGCCTGCTGTGGGGCGTGGTTTTGCCTTTCGGTCACTTTGGGTCTCTGGGTTGGGTTCTTCTCCATCGCCTCGTGGCAGAGCCTGGTTCTGCACTGGGCGCTTCTCCATCCTGCCATGACAGGGCCTGGTGCATCTCCCCACTGTGCTCCGCTGGGGAGGAGCCCCACCAAACTCCACTGAAGCTCTTCTTGCAGCTCCATGGTTGACACCATCAACTTTGTCCCCTTACCATGCTGTTGTCCCCTTGCCAGCCAAATTGTGTCACCCAGGACGGCAAAGCCCTTCTGGCTTAGTATTGCCCCAGCCTGGCTTGGGCAAAGGCATGAACAGAGGCAGCACCCAGCACGGGGCTGTGATGGTGGCCCTGTACCAGGATGCTGGTGCCACCATAGCTGCCCCTCAGTGCCCTTCTGAGCTCATGGGTGGGAGGCACGTGGGGAAGGCTTTGGTTGCTGCCTTGTGGGAGGTGGCAGCATCAAGGCGTCTTGATTTAAAACCAGATGACAACACTTGCAAATGGATTTAAAACCACTTATTTCCACAGCCACTGCTGGCCCATGCAGCTCGGTGTTCCAGCGTGCCTCTGAGGTTTCGGCATGACATATAGAGGGGTCAGATACACCCCCATAATGCTGGGCAGAACAGGGCTGGACTCTGCAGAAAGGGCTGGGCAGGGCTGGGCTCCCCTCCTGGCCCTGGGGTGTTCCGTGAGGGTGCAAGCCCTGTTTCACAAGAGTTCACGTGGTGGATGTGTTCCATACAATGCTGCTGTGCTCCATGGGTGACCGGTTCCTATTAGAGGCAACAAACATCAGCGAGTCAAGGGAAGCTATTTTTAAGCAGAGGAAGCACTAGAATAGCATCCTGAGTTTTTTACGCCTGTGACTTACTGAAGAGTCCAAGTCCTTCGATAGCATCAAAAGTAACACATGAGCTTTTTGATCCCATTTTGGCTAATAGTGTTGTGCAAAAGTCCAGGTACAGCCAGGGAAGGTTTCTAGTAGGACCCAGCAGACCCTCCCCATGTGTGTGAGCACCTCTGGTCTCCGGTGGGTGCGTGGGGCTCTGTCAAGGACAGCACTAGGACTTTGCAGGGCTGGAACCCACCTGGTTTCCCAGCTGGATGTTGTTGGAAAACACACAGCATGTGCAGGACTTGGTGGGACAGAGAGTGTGGTGCTCAGCCAAGCATCCCCTCCCCACACACCTCTCCTGCTCGGGGTCCCGTGGTTTGGATGCCGTTGGCATGACTCGTGTCCCAAGCTGGCTCGTTTTCACTGGTGATCTTGTCATCTGGAGATGTTTTCATCCACCCCTTCCCTCTCTGCTGTTTTATATCAGGGTGGTGCGGATAGTCTTGGCAACTGCCAGTCTTATAAAATGGGACAATACCTAAAACAAATCCCCTTTCAAGGCTGGTACAGCCAGACCACTGCAGGGCTTGGGCAGGACTGTGTTTTCTTATGAGGGTGCTGCTGGAGTTTTTCACCATCCCACTGTGTCCCCACAAGAGTTGCAGTGTGCAGGTGGGATGGACACAGCCTCCTGTACACGCCGTCCTTGCTGCAGGAGGCATGTGTGCCAGCTAGGCTTATCTTTTGCTCCCAATGTCCACGGGTCACAGGGTTGACGTCTTTCTTACTCATCATGTGTCCTTCTCTTCCAGGCTGTGCTGAAAGACCAGAGTCAAATGAGGCAGATGGAGCTGGAGATAAGACCTGTCTTCTTGGTCCCAGACACCAACGGCTTCATCGACCACCTCAGCAGCTTGATAACACTGCTGGAATGCAGGAAGTTCATCCTGGTGGTGCCCCTGATCGGTGAGTAGCACAAGCACCAGGCATGGGCATCCCTGTCCCTCGGTGCAGGCTCGACCCTCCATGCCAGCTCCCACTCTCCTGCCCCACATCCCCTTTTTGTGTGGTCCCAGTGCTTGTTGTCTGTGCTGGGCACAACCCTGTTGCTTTTACCCGTTGGAGTCATGTCTCATCCCTCAGCTGCTCCTTCACCCCATGCCATGCTTTTCCCTTCCTGACAGCTTTCTGCCCAGCGTGAGCTCCTCTTCCCATGGTGCATTTAGGGGTGCCAGGGGCTGGGAGAGGCACGCGGGTGTTAAATGGGATTTGGAGGGAATTTTGGAAGGAGCAAGGAGGAGGAATTGTTAAACAATCAAAGCAGATAGCTTATCCCAGCAGAGCTGGGGCTTAGGCAGCCTGAGCAAATGGCCAGCCTGTGTCCCAGCGTCTCAGAGCTGCTCAAGCCCAGCCCTTCTTTTTATCCTTATAAAGCTCGCAGTAAAACAGCAAGCTGGTTCCCGTTATTGGTAAACACTCACCCTGGCAGATAACGGCTGTGCTGCTGGGTGGTCTCCCAGGGTGGCGGGAGGATTTGGTGAGATGCCTTTGCTCTGATTGTTTGATCACTCGCTGGGCTCGCGGTAGCATTCCTCCGGCCGGTGCTGCACTGGGGCCGGCTGCACCCCAGTGCCAACCTGGCATGGAGGGGAGCTTGAGGGTAAAAGAAGAGATCAGGGTAGGAGTGGGGCTGAGCCTCACAGATGCCTCAGGCTGCCCTCATCCCAGCTGCAGCCCCACAGGCACCTCCAGTCTGCAGGCAGCGAGGCGTATGCTCGTGTGCTGATCTCCTGCCCTGCAGCACGCTTCATGCCTGCCCTCTGAGCAGATGTGGGGCTTCCTCTTCAACTCCTAGCTCCACCGGCCCAAGGGCCAGCATCCAGCAGACCCTTCCTGCAGGGTCTGGCTCTGGAAGGACTCTTAGAGCTGGGGACAGGACCCCTGGACAGGGGGAGTGGGGCTGTCAGGGAGCTCCGCAGCCTGGCGTGGCAGTGGCAGGGCATTGCATGGAAGCAAAGGAAAGGAAGCTGGCAGAGCCCTGGGGGCTGTGGAGTGTGCTCACACCTGGGAATGCTGGCGCCTTCCCTAGAGCCATGGCCCTGCCTCCTCTGTGCTCTCACAAGCATGAGCTGCAGGAGAGCGGGAAGCCCTGTTTCCTTCCCTGAGCCAGGTGCTGCCACGCTAAACCTGCATAATGAGGGCTGGGCTATCAAGGATAAGCCAGGGCCAGTGGCCATGGTGCCGCATCCCACTGCCAGTTCCAGATGTGAGCTGTGTCCGGTCCCCAGCACGGGGCACTCCTCGCTGCTTATCCCACGGATGCAGCAAGGGGTTAAGCGTGCAGCTTCGTGTTCCATTTGTTTCTCTTGCTCTTTAACCTGCTCCGTGCTCCTTAAGGCTGACCCCACCATGGAGAAGCCAGGCCTGGTGCAGAAGCACAAACAAGCCTCCCCTTTGAAGCCTGTTTAGCTTGGAAGCAGGAAGGCGGATTTCGGGAGGGAATACCAGCTTTTCCTGTTTGATGTTCCGTTCTTGCAAGGCTCCCCCCACCCCTAACCCAGCCGTGCATTGTGTGGAAATGGCAGCATCAGGTCGCTGAAAGCAGTAGCAAGAGGAGCAGTCTGCAAGCGAAGAGCAAAGCAGCTCCATGCAGCTTTAATTTGAATACCCAGACAGTGAGTGCCAGTCTCACCATGGAACAGAGCGATCACGCAGGCTCCCTGGGCAGTGATTCACAGCACTGGGGAGAGGCCTCAGACCCCGAGCTCTCTCCTCGAACCCCCAAGGAATGCATAGTTCCCACTTGAACTCAGGACTTGGCTCCAAGCTCGGAAACAATCTTCAGAAATGAAGCCATGGCTAAAACACACACTGCGCGCACAGAGGCTCCCTCGCACACACGTGCACACCAGCCCAGCCTTGTGCACACGCATCCCTGTGCACGAACACATGTGAGGATGCTCGTGTGCACATCTGGACACAACCGTCATGTGCCCAGCCTCGCTGGGAGCTGCCTTGGCCACGCTTTGCTCGCACACGCAGAGCGGCTCTGGGTGCACTGCAGGGTGCGTTCCTCCTGGCGTCCCTTGGGCATTGCTCAGCCTGGGGGGCTGCTGAGGCTGTGTGCCTGCTGCTTGGCAGCCGGACAGGAGGCTCCGAGCCCTGACAGTCTCCAGTGAAACCAAACGGGCTGGGAATCTGCCTGATCCCAGGCTCGAGCTCGGCTTCAGCAACATGTGTCAGGACAGATGTGCAAACTCTGTATCAGCCCCAGATGGGTGAGGTGTTGAAGAGAGCGTCTCCCCTGCAGGCAGCCTGGGGCAGTGACTTCAGGTGTGAAAACAGGGCCAGGACTTGGTGGAGCGGGAGCTGCCTGCTTCTGCATGTGACCCCACTTGCACACGCAGCTATCTGCATCTGAAATCAAGCCCGGGGGGCTGAGAGAAGGAGCAGAGCAGGGTGGCATGGCACGGATCAGGAGGCATGATAGCCAGATCCCCGGAGCCATCAGCTTTCTGACCCCCCCAGTCGCACATGAAGGTGCACGGGTTGGGCTCATTTCACAGGGCACAGTGCCCTCAGCGAGTGCTGCAGGGCAGAGGTCCCCATGCTCTCAGGGCTGAGCCAGGTGACACGCAGAGGTGGAAGGCAGCAAAGCTTTTCCAGACCTGTAGCCAAGTCCAGGAGCACAGGGACGCTGCGGCAGCTGAACCCAGATTTCCTGAGCCAGCTCCCAGTGTCCCAGCCCTGAGGCTTTGGCAACACGTGCGTTTCAGCAGCGGGTCACGAGAGCACCTTGTCCCTTAGTAACTGTACCTCCTCTTCCTGTTTGAAGTGATAAACGAGCTGGATGGCCTGGCCAAGGGCCCGGAGATGGAGCACCGGGCTGCAGGCTATGCCCGCCAAGTGCAGGAGAGAGCCAGGAAGTCCATCGAGTTCCTGGAGGAGAGGTTCGAGGGCCGTGACAACTGCCTGAGGGCTCTGACCAGCCGAGGCAACGAGCTGGAGTCCATCTCCTTCCGCAGTGAAGACACCACCGGCCAGCAGGTAGGGCACACAGCCCTGCGGGGATGGAGGCACTGAGGCAGTGCTGCCAGTGCACGCTATAGGGCTGGAAGCTTCCCCAGGGACCTGTCCCTTTGCAGGCTCAGAGCAGCCCTGATCTCCACTGAGCTGCAACACCATCTCCAGGGCAGTGCAGAAATGAGGTTGATGGGGCTGCAGGGTTTTGTTTTTTTTCTGCTGAGAGTAACATTGCCCTTTTCTTCCAGGGAAATAATGACGACCTGATTCTGTCCTGCTGCCTCCATTATTGCAACGACAAGGCCAAGGATTTCATGCCCTCTAACAAAGGTAGAGCATCCTCACATCCTCTTTGTCCCTTCTCTGTTGCAGCCCACAGACTCTGCTCATTTCTCTTTTTGTGGCCCTTGGAGCCCATACCTCTGCATTTGGCCTCTTTCAGCACCAAGGTGTCACCTCCTGCCCCCACTCAGCCCCGGGCTGTGGCCCATCCTGCTGTGTTTCCAAATGCTCACCTCTACGTGCACCTTCTGGGATACCCCAGCCTGTGAGAAGACCCCTTCATACGCACACAGAGACACTTTGTAGTGCTGGCAGCACAACTGTTAGTAGTTGTTGTCCCCCAGAGTATGCATCGAGGCCATAAAACCACGTGTCAGGGCCTTTTGCTTTCCCTTCATCCTCCTAGAGTGGAAAGAGCAGATGCAGATCCAACTATCTGCCCATACAGGGACATCTCCTGCCACTGCGTGCCACAGCCATGGCTGCAGCAGAAGGTCAAGGGCTCCTTCTGAAAGCCCCAGTGCCTTCTGGATGGAGCCTTTTTTCCTCCTGATGCCCTGCTGGCACTGGCAGCATGTGCTGGGACCAGACAGCCCCAGTGTGCTGCCAGGGCAGTGTGGATGGGAATTAGATCAGCAGCTGCCCAAGAAATCAACCCACATTTGTCAGCGCGAATTCTTAGCAGCTTAACTTGTCAGATTCACAGAGAAACCGTCACCAAATGTTTATGTGCAAATGATGCTGAATTTTGAAATCATGTGGATTATGGCGAATGGGGCCTGACAAGCTGACAGCCTCTGGTTTGTAACAAGGAGGCGCGTCACCAGCTCGGAGCAGAGGATGTTTATTGTTACACATTTCTTAAAGTGTCCGCACAAAACCTTCCAATCCTGCTTTCATCAGCCCTCGGCCCCAGGCCTGCCCTCCCACAGCTGCCCCATGGCTGTCCCACAGTCCCCTTCCTCCCATCACCTCCTCACCATCCTCAGCCCCAACACCACCAGCTCGTGCTGTCGCTAACCTCCCCTTCCCCTTGGCTTGCTGCTCCTGGCGCGGCCAATCTGGGCCCATGTTGGGCTCCCATAAACTCTGTTTTTTCCATTTCAATCCTGGCTCAGAGGCACTGTGTTTCCTGTGCTCATAGGAACAGTACTCTGGTCACAGGACCCAGCTGCTTACACATACCCCATATGCTTCCCCTGCTATGCACACACGTAAGCGTGGCTCCCATATCCCCAGCCTGGCGTGTTGCGTGCGGGGCAGCTCATCCATCTGGGGGCAAGATCCCTTCAGTTATTTCTCAGCCTTCAGCTCTGTCTGAGCCTCAGCCAGAAACGCCTCGGTGGCAGTGGCTACTCCAAAAGCTTCTCGAACGAAAGGTTCGTTTTAGATCTTATAATGAGATCGCCAGAATAATAGCACCAGCTTCCTGCTGGAGCCAGGGTCGCGGGCTGTCTTCCTGGCCTGGGTCAGGCGAAGGCACCTCCTGTTCCCAGTGCTGAGCACCTCCCTGCTTTGGGCAGCGGGGTTTCGTCTGCAGGGGATGGGCAGAGCGCACAGATTGTCCCCAGACCAGAGCAAGGAGATAGCAGGAGGCCTCCGAAATGTGGTGTTGTCCCCGAGCCACGGTGAGAAACCTCAGCAGGCAGCAGGGAGCCAGGAGCACTGGGAGGCTGCGGGATTTTGGGGCGCAGAGCACACGTGGGGACAACATGGTACTACAGCACAACTCTGAGATTCACACCACTCTGTTTTTTTTCCATCCAGACGATCCCATCCGTTTGCTCCGCGAAGTGGTTCTGCTGACGGACGATCGCAACCTGCGCGTCAAAGCGTTGACCCGCAACGTGCCCGTGAGGGACATCCCCACCTTCCTCAAATGGGCCCAGGAGGGCTGAGGGGTCCGAGCAGGGAGGAGAGCCCCTGAGTGAGTAACGCAGAGTGTTGCGGTGGGAGACCGGCTCCGCAGGCAGCCCTCACCGCCACCGCCTTCCAGCCCACAATGAACAATAAACGCCACGTCTTCAACCCACCCCACATGGCCGTGCTGCGAAGGGCCCCCCCCGGGGGGTGCAGGCGAGTTGGGAAGGTCATTGCCGTGGATGGTTCACGTGGAGGCTGGGACGTTGAGTGTCCCCGTGGCCTTCGGGCGGTGCTGGAGCAGAGCTGGAGAGCCCTGCTGTGTAGGGAAGCTTTGGGTAACCCCGTGCCGGATCGCCGGCCTTTCGCTTGGTTTGCTTGGTTGCAAAGAGCTCACGTCGTGAGTTGGTGTCTCTTTGGGTTTGTAGGCTGTACAGGGCAGAGATTGGGGACGCAACGGTGCAGACTTTGGGATTGCTTGGTCTCGCTCAGCCCCAAGAGCTGAGCCTTTGGGAGATGCTGTGGACTTCAAGGGCGGGTCCCCAGCTGTGTGCCCCACGCTCTCCATCATTCTTGCCCAGCCTGTTCCTCCTGCATGTCTCAGGCTGCATTGGTTCCCCATCCCATCCCTGCTACCGCTCCACAGGAGGTAAAGCTGCCTGCTGCTTGCAGAGATGCTCGTCCCCTCTGGTGCAGGGCTTGCTTTTTCGGTTTCATTTCAGACTTCAGCATAGGATCGTTTTCAGGTGTGTGCCCTGCCTGCTTTGTGGGGGAGGAGGGCTTTGAACACCCCAATCCCCCCACAACTGCTTTCTGTTCTGCTCCCTTCCCACAGCAGACGTTACCTGTTCCCACCTCTCTTCCCCCTACCCCTGCTTCCCACACTGATACTTTTAACCACATTTTCAGCCCAGGGCTCAGCGTGAGGTCAGCAAAGCCCACTGAGTCCCCAAGGAACCCAGGACAGGCTGTTTGGGGACAGGGCTGGTGAAGCCTGGGCAGTGCCTGGTGCTGAGCCCAGTGGTGAGGGTCCCCTCTTGAGTCACCCCGAGCCCTGCATCACACTGCTGTCTCCCACACCACATCACATTGCCCCCACCACCAAGCCCTCATCCCCATGGCACTACAGATACAGAAGCCACGAGGGAGCGTTTGCCCATGAACTGGCATCCCTGAAGCTCTGTCACGCCTCAGTTCCATCAGCACAGAGCAGGACTGACCCCAGGGCCACCTCTGGTTCCCACCGGTGCACTGCAGAGGATGCAGCAGGACCGAGCTCAGTGTTTTCCTTTCCTGCGTGGGTGGCTCAGACCTGGTGTTTGCAACAGAGCACGTTCAAGCAGGAAGCTCACTGTCACCCATGCCACGGTGAGGACTGAAGCAAGGCTCAGGGCCGGAGCGGAGCACATGGACAAGCAGCAGTTGTGCTCACCTGTACCATACACGTGTCCTGGCAAAGGGCTCAGTGCAGGTGCAGAACCGCACGGTGCAAACTTGGGAGTCCCCAGGCAGCGTAGCCACCTGCAGGAGGACACACGGAGTGGCCGCGGTTTAACACGAGCACCCAGGACGCAGCTCGTGCTGCACAGCGCTGGGCGTAAGCAGCGTGCAGAATTCTCAAAGCTGAGTGCATTGGAAATGTGTGACTACCGCCCTGCACGCTGTGCTGGATGCCCACCCCATGCAGGGCTCTCTGGGCAGCACAGAGGGGTCTCACCGGGCTGAGTGCACCGGGACCACCTGCACCAGCCCTTTGTTGGGGAGGTGGCCGCGTTTGGGTGATTTTGTTAAGATGGTTTTAATCATTTTTAGTATTAAACACTTGTCTGTGCAGCCCACTGTCTCGCTTGCCATCTGTGGGCGCATCTCTATCCACTGGGGCAGTGGGGACGTATGGCAGCAGGATGTGTCCCTGCTGTCCTGCACCTTCCCTGTTAATGAATGGGACTCCAGGCAAACAGAACAGCTCCTTTCCTCCCCTCCCGCAGCCCCACACCACCCACCCAGCGCAGCCCCATGGGGTACATCCCTGCTCCCCATCCCAGTCCCACACACCAGGGCCACCAGAGAAGGACACGAGGCTCTGTGTGTTAATGTCACTTTATTGCTTGTTCCGTTTCGACTATAGAAAAAAGGGCGAGGAGCCCGTGTACAAATCGGACGTGATACAGACCCCGCTGGGCGTTTCCAGCTGTGTTTTGGGTGCAGCTGCTGCCGGTGCTCGGCCCCCAAAATGGACACATGCCCGGTGGCAGCTCTGGCCAGATGCTGGCGAGCCCTGGGGGGACCTGGGTGACCCCTGCCCATCCCTGGCTGGAAGCAGGCATTTGGGGGCACGAGGCCTCACCACAGAGCAGCCAGCACAGGGTAAGGCACAGTGGCTGCGAGGCTGGGGACAGTCACTGCCCCGGGGCCTCGTGTGCAAAGGAGAGGAGGGGGCACGGGGAGGGGAGAAGCTTCACATTAGCCCCAGGCAGAGGGGTCGTGGGCCTGGGTGGGGGTCTAGACTTAGGGAGGGGGTCACAAGAGGGGAGCTGCGGTGCCAGGGGTGCCCCTTGGGGGCTCGACCCACTGTCATTGCAGCCCAGGCCGGGGGCTCAGCTCTCCCCAGGGCTGCTCCCGGCCCCTTCCCGCGGCCCCGCGCCTCCGCTGCCCACGTCCACATAGCTGACAAACCCAACCGCTTTGTCTTTGTCATAAACTCCCAGCCCGAGGTTCCCCCAAACCCGACCCGACCCAGCTGTGCTGGGGACAGGGATCTTTGGCAATAAAAGAGGTGGGCCCGAGGGCACGGCCACCCCACGGGACGGCGGCTCCCGGGGGTCCCTCTGCCCCACGGGGCCCTGGGCATCCCTGATGGCGAGCGCTGTGGGGCAGGGTGCAGGGGCTCAGTCTGTGACAAGGCCCTGCCCCACCTCCCGAAAACACCGGCGGCTGAGGGCTGAGGCCGGGAGCTCAGTGCTGCTCCACGTTGAGGAGCATCGTGTTTCCCCGGTCACCATCCCCGACCCCCACCAAAACCCCATGTGAGCCCCTCTCC
Organism: Perdix hodgsoniae; assembly: GCA_035772895.1. NCBI lineage: Eukaryota > Metazoa > Chordata > Aves > Galliformes > Phasianidae > Perdix > Perdix hodgsoniae. The sequence goes on along the minus strand of JAPSGF010000249.1, from coordinate 31,756 downwards.
ATCAGTCTGTCCCCGAGCTCCCAGCACAGCCCCGGGGAGGAGGAGGCCCTTCGCTGCAGCCGCGATGGACGAACTACTCACGGCCCCACGGCAGTGATGGCGGCACAGTCTGGGTTCCATCACAGCAGAGCTGAGCTCCGTTGGGTCCCACCATGGGGCGGGCAGAGATGGGGACAGCCCCGAGGTAAGGAGCGGGCTCATGTCCTCCGAAGCCTCAGGGCTCGGGCTGGCGGCACAGCAGGGCGAGCCGGGAGGTCAGTCCCTGAATATCGGCTTCTCCCCACCGCTCACGGCAGGGCGCGCCATCCAGCCGGCCCGGGGCAGCTCTCATGGGACCCCCTGCTCCGAGTGAGTTCTCCGGGGCCGAGCACCTTGCCACCTCCATCCCTGCCCTGGAGAGGCACGGGGAGCCCCAGGGCCAACCCCCCAGCAGGCGCTACGGGGGCGAGTAGCGCTCTATGGTCCGCGCGGCGTCGGCGTGGAGGTGCGGAGCCTGCGCCAACACCTCGGCCGCTTTGTCCTGGCTCAGCCCCAGGTGCTCGGCCGTGAACTTGGCCAACGGGTAGAGGCTCTCCATGGCCTTGGGGTCGCTGAGGAAGTGCGAGGTGTGGGACAGCAGCTCGGCCGCCTTCTCCTGCTTGAGCCCCAGCTGGTCGGCGGTGAGCCGCGCCATGGCGTAGACGCTGTCGGGGAAGTCCAGCTTGGCTTTGCCATCGGGGCCGGCCGCGTGCATCTTCATGTGGCTGATGAGGTTGCGCTGTTGGGCGAACTTGCCGCCGCACACCTGGCACTCGTAGGGCTTTTCCCCAGAGTGGATGCGCATGTGCTCGGTCAGGCGGTACTGCCGGGTGAAGCGCATCCCGCAGGCGTCGCAGGCGAAGGGCTTGAGGCCGAGGTGGCTGCGCATGTGGCGGGTCATGGTGCCGCGCTGCGTGAACTTCTTCCCGCAGATGGTGCAGGG
>JAPSGF010000249.1:6155-25795 GCA_035772895.1 Perdix hodgsoniae | reverse complement strand
GGGGGGGAGGTGGATATTTATGGGGTGACCCCGTCCAGGGGTGTCGGGTCGCTCTGCGGGGTGCACCTCCAACGGGAGCAGGGATGCGGGGATCGGGGCTGCCTCTCTGCACATCTCCACAGCGAATGGGTGGCCGGTGGGGGTGGGGGGATGTCGGGGTCCCGGTGCAGCCCGGACCCCCCTCCCCACCCTCAGGCCGTTGCCCTCCCCCCGCCCCGATATAAATAGTAGCGTCTTCCCGTTCCCTAAATTTCCTCGCTGACGTAGCGCTCACGTCATTGTGTAGGTTGATGCTTTTCTATGAATGAGCCGAGATCCCCGTTACTACGAGCCCGATCCTATAAAAGCTCCGCGCTCTGCGGACAGCGCAGCATCGCCACACCGGCGCCGTCCCCGAACCGGGGGGGAACCGCGGGGCTCCGGGTACGGACCGGGAGGTGTCGGGGTCCGGGGGAGGTAAGGCTGAACCCGCCCCCCCCCTCCAGGTAAGCGGGGACGGGAGGGGGCAGCGCAGCCCCGCGGCATCGAGCGCTGCACCTGTACGTGGGAAGGGGGGGGAACTGGGATCGGGACGGGGGGGGACTGCGGCGGAGGGGGGGGCGGATCGGGGCCGCCTGGCGCAGCCCCACGTGCGGAGGGGGCGGTGGGGTCGGGGCGCGGCGCCGGTGGGGGCGGGCGCGGGGGCGGAGCCGCCCCGGGGAAAGGGAAGGAGGGGGGACGGGGGGCCCGACCGCCCCCCCCACACTTTGCGGTGTTTATGTGAGTGCGTGCGTTTGGACACCGTGTATCCCCCACCTCTCCTCAGCCCCCCTCCCCTCTCCCCCCCCCCGCGCTGTTTGCGGCGGGTGACATTGGCATCCCACTGTCTCCGCATCCAGCCCCGACGTGGCCCCCCCGCAACGTCCACCCCCCTTCCCCCCCTCCATACCCCGCACCGGGACACCGCACCCCCGCACCCCGCGCTCTGTGTCGCCTTCAACCCGACCGTCGGAAAAGCGTGGAGAGACCCCGTCGAGGAGAGCCCGAGTCAGCGCATCGGCACCTTGGCTCTAGACTGCTTACTGCTGCGTAGGGACAGGACAGTAACAGTCTACAGTCATGGCTACTGAAGCATGACCCACCGGCACCGGCACCGGCACCGCCGTGGGGCGGGGGGAGCGGTCCCGGGAAAGGGGAGGGGAAGGGAAGGGGGGGGGGGGGGGGGGGGGGGCGCTGTGTGGGAGCTGTCCCGCGTGCTGAGCCGTCGGGGCGGCCGGGGTGGGGATGGGATGGGATGGGGGTCCGATGCCCACCTGACCCCTCTCTCTCTTTTCCCCCTCCCCCCACCTCCACCCCCTACCGCAGACGCTGAGACACCACGGCGGACGCCCCGCGCTGCAGCCCAGGTAGGGGCTTCCCCCCGACGGGGCGGACACGCGTGGGCCGGCGGGAGGGCCGGGTTGTGCCGGGGGGTGCGGAGAGGGCTTCCTCCTCACTCCGACAGTCCCCCCACGCTGCGGGGTGGGGGCGGGCGCGCTCGCTGCGGTTTTGGAGGCCGCCCCTTCGCTGTCTCCAGGCACCGACTTCGTCCCCTTCTCCTCCACCCCCGTCCCCCCTCCTCGACGTCGCCCGGGCGACCGTGGCTTTAGATTGTTACTGTGCTGCTGGGGGGGTAACAGTCTACAGCCATGGTCGCCGGGCCCGGCGCACTAGCAGCGCGGGCAGCACCTCCCAGAGCCCCCCCCACAAAGCGGGGCAGAGAGAGGAGGGGGAGGGGCGCGGCGCGGGGGTCCCGTCGGGTACAGCCCCGCCTCCCGCGGCAGTAGGAGCTCACATGCAGGCTGCGTTCGCCGCACATCAACTCTTACTGTTCGGGGGGGCGGGCGCGGAGCGGCTCTTCCTCGGCACAGGGAACAGCGCGGACCCCCCCATTCCACATTCACCCCCCCCCCCACCCCGCGTTATTCCCCCGTCCCGCAGCCCCTCACCTGCCCTTTCGCCGCCCCGACGGGGGCTCCCCCGCTTCCCTGTGCCGCGTCGCGATGCGCACCGACGGCTCCGACGAGCGCCGTGCCGCGGGGTTGGGGGAAGGGGTGTGCGGGAGCACCGGGAGCGGAGCGCGGCCCTACGCGGGCGCGGCGGCGGCGGGGACTGAGAGCGACCCGACGGGGCGGATGGTGGTGGCCGGGGGCGGGCGCAGGTTGCACAATTCGCCCTTCGCGGCCAGGAGATTCCTGAGAGGCGAAGTCAGAGCGGCCCGACCCGCCCCGTTACCGGGCATCGGGCCCTCGGCAGCCGGCGGTGAGCGGCGGCGGTCGGGAGAGTCGGGGGAGAGGGGGAGGGGTGGGTTGGCACGGAGGGGGGGGGGGGGGGGGAAGGGGAACCCGCAGGAAGCCCTGAGGGATGGGAGGTGCTGAACTCGTACAGGTGGTTGCTGAGGGCAGAGGGGATGGGGGGTGACAGCAGCAAGAGGGCAGGATGGGGACAGGGCGGCTGCAGCCCGGTGTACCCCTGCATGAGGGCTCTGCCCTGTTCCCTGACCTGAAGCCAGAGCAGCCCACAGGGAGCACTCTGCCCCATCCCCAGCAGTTCTGTTTGTGCCTGGGTGGGATTCTGGGCAGCCTCATCAGTGGAGGGAACCTACAACCGTGGCAGCCACAGCGGGACTGCAGTGCAGGGACACCCTGAGGTGCTGCTACTCATCTCCAAAAGCACCCTTTGCCCCCCAGAAAAGCCTGGGGTCCTGTGGAAAGGGGTCTCTTATGGCCATGGGATGATGCCCAAAATACGACCCCAGGTGATGGGAGCACCCCTGGGACAGGGACAGCCCCCAGCCTGCACCTCCACAAAGACTCAAAGCGGCGCTGTTGTTTTGAAGGCCAACTTCTGCTCACACATTGGAATTAGTTTTTCTTCCAAAGAACTTAAAAATATCTCAGATTTCTGACAGTGGCTTCCAAGGAGCCTGGCTTCCAAGGAACCGAGCCCAGGGCCAGCCACTGAGGGACAGAAGCCGCCCTGCTCCTGTGCTGCTTGGCCACAGGGAGACAGAGCTTGTAGGTGAATGGGTGCTGCACAAACACTGCCATATGTTGGGTTGCTGGATGAGAAGCAACGCATGCATCCCAGCCCTCCTGCTGCCAGGATAGGATAAGGTTCATCCTGGGGAGCCATATCCCTGCCAAGCTCAACGGTGGAGGAGTTGGATGCCTCCATCCTGCTCTCCCCAGGTGGGATTTCCCCATGAAGAGCACGTGGCCCCAAAGCCCAGCTTCTGCCATGGAGCTGGGGTGGGCAGCATGCGCCCACAGGGCTGGGAGGGGGGTACAGGAGGAGAAGGGGTGCTGCTGCCCCCCAAAAGGCAGCACAGCCCCTGGATGCCCCTCACCGTATGCTATTGTTACCATCTGACAGCTCTTGGCGAAACCATCTTTGTGATTCAGCCGTGTTTATCCCAGCCTGCGGCCCGGCCCAGCGTGGGTTTCCATGGAAAACTTCCATCGAAAACAAGGAGAAAAGGAGTTACAGCAGGAGTGACTCAGCCACAACTGGAAGCTTCTGCGGATGAGGCAGAGAAGGGGGGGACTCTTCCCACCAGCTTGGTCCCAGTCGGGATGCAGGGCCCAGGGACACCCCCAGACATGTCCTGCTGCTCTCTCGTGCCCAAATCCCAGCACATTGCAGGTAGGAACCAGGCCCAAGGGAGATGCATTGTGTAAACATCCACAAAACGCATCACCTTTCAGGAGCACCCCCTCCCCAGCAGTCTGCATCAGGCCCTGCTCACTGCTGGCTGTAGGGGAGGAAGAATGAGATGAGTAAAGCTGGAAGGACGGTGAGACCTGCTGTCAGCGCAACCCACGGGAGCCCCTGTCTGTGTCTGCCAGCCCTGCATGGGCAGCGAGAGTGGGGAGGGAGCGGAGGAGGGCCTGAGTCAGCAGCAGCATTGGGAAGGGATGCAGGGAGCCGGCGGTGGGTGTTTGCCAGTGGGAGGATGCTTGGGATGCTCACAGCATCTCTAGTGCTGCTGGTTGTCTCAGAGCTTGCAGCAGGAATGGCAGCAAGCAGGGGTGCAGCTGCTGGGGGGGGTGGCGCGGCTGGGGATTGGGGGGGGGGGGGGGGGGGGGGAGAAATGCAGAGAGCTTTGAAAGCTGCTTTGGGGGACACAAATAGGGAGCAGAAGGGTGAAGTGCATCCCTGTCACAGAAACCCAGCCGCTGGGTAAAGGTAAGGTTGGGGGGGGAAAAGTAAAATCCCCACAAATAATGCTCTCAGGGGTAGGAAAGACATTTGTCAGTCTCTCCTTCAGGCTCACATCCCTCCTGTTTTCTTCCCCACGCAGCTCACAAGAAGGTAGATCATAGGAACTAGACCTGGAGCAGAAAAAGGTACGTGGCATGGAGCTGAGCTGCTGCCAGAGGTGGCAGAAGGCAAGCAGAGGTCAGTGTGGTGCTGCCTGGCATGGGGCAGACATGGCCATGCTCGGAGGGGCTGTGGTGGGCAGGATTCCCAGGGCATCCTCCTCTGACCAGCAGGTGATGTCTGCAGGAGTCACTTCTCTCCTCCCATCGCAGCAGGTGCAAAAAACCACGTTCCTCCTGCACTGCTGACACGTATATCTCATGCAGATTAAGGGTCGGGTTTATTTGTTTGTATTATTTTCTTTAAGCTCAGGGAGAAGACACCTGGCTTTTTTTTCTTTTCTTTTTCTTTATTGAACTCCCAGGGAACGAGATGCAGGTGCTGGAGTATCAAAAAGCCCCCAGAATTCGAGCCCACCCGCCCATTGACTTCCCTCCCTTCCCTCCATTTCCCCCAAAGGAGCTGTATGGGAAGCAGCAGGGTCCCATTCTGCTCACTCACCACGCACACACAGGTCCATCCCTGTTTCCAACGCCAGCGAGCCGCTGCGGTGCCTCCGGCCGGTGCTGCTGCGGGACACGGGGGCGGGGGAAGCGGCTGCGGGACCGCAGTGCAGGCTGGACCGCGGCGAGCAGACATCACTGCAGTGCCTCATCCGCGCCGTCCCGCGGTGATGGGCTGCGCCGGCGGAGCGCCACGGCGAGCTGCAAGCTCGGCAATAATTAAACAGCTAACGGCGGGCCGGCCGAGCTGCCCGCTGCTGTCTTTTCACAGCGCCTGGAAGCTCAGGTGGGAAAGCAGCGAGACAAAGGCCCTGCTGCTTTGTCATCACGAGCTTCAGGCTCGCTGTTTTGGCTGCATCCACCCACCCCCTGCTGCTTGGCAGGGCAACAGGTGTGTAGACACACAGCAGCATCTCTGCGTCTCCCCGTGAGCTCCTTTCCCACCTCCCCGCAGGCCAAAAGCTGCGTCTTTGTTCCCCAAACCAACCCCTGGCATCCTCAATACAGAGACCAAGGGGTGACAGACACCCCACAGCTCTGCATCAGCCCAGGAGGCAGCCAAGCAGCACTGATGCCGGAGCCCCCACACCCTTTGGTTACCGAAGGGCAACATCAGTGCAGATCTGACCCGCAGGGGAAAGCAGCCTCATGCTCTTACTGCTGCCTCCATCGTGCTGCTGCCACATAACCAGCAACAAACCAGAGAGCAGAACTCACACGAATTAAAGCTGCTCGGTTAGTTTTGACCTGCGGCGGTTCCCAGGCGTGTTCACGGCTCAGTGAATGCTGAAAGTGCTTCCGTCTACTGATCCACTCCCCGCAGTTGCCTGGGGCTCAGAGCCAGCCTGGGGAAGCAGGAGGAGCCCACAGACTCGGGTGGGACCTTCCCATTCCGTTTTGTACCACAGCAGTGCTCTTTCCTCCTGGTGCTCGTGACAGGATTGCCCAGCACCATCCTCTGCTCAGCCCCACCCGTGAGGCCTCAGTGCAGCAGTATAGGAGAACAGCCCTATCTGACAAGAGCAAACTACCAAGTTTAGTGTCTACACTGCACTTCATCACCGAAGAAAAAAGGGGATCAGAGACCACGCTGTGAGCTGAAGTCTCTCTGGGCACAGACCCAAGGCCGGTGTACCCCAGCACTGAAGCCACATGGCAGCCAAGCAGGATGCCTACCATCAGAGCAACAACACCAGCATCACAGATTTCTGTGTGCTTCTGGAAAATATCAGAGAAAAACCTAGCAATGGTTGAGTTCTTGTTTGTGAAGGCTCTCTGCACAGCAGCAGATCTGTCAATCCACACAAGCTGAACCAGCAAAGAAATTTAATGCATGAGGCAAACACCAACCCTGGCACTGCCAGGAAATGTCTTCTCTAGGCCGAGGCCTGCTGAAAGGTTGGCTTCATTTATTTGGTAGGGGATACTGAAAACACAAACCTTTTTGGATACAAGAGCTGCAAGCACTGTGTGCTCTGCAGCTGCTTCCTCTGACTGAGATCATACTTTTGAAGGAACTCTGAAAGTCCATCAGGCACAGCTGCATCATTTTCCTGTCTGCAACCCAACGTCACATACATAATAAAGTTGCAAAGAAGGGATACAGAAGAGTTCAGTGTTAATACAGCAAAAGAGCAGAGAGAGATCGTGACAACCTCTCCAAAGAGCGCAGAAACACCAAGCTCTGCACCAGGATGCCCCACCAAGCAGCCCACCACAAATCACAGACGCTGCTATCACTCTGCTTCAGCCCCCGGCTGCTCAGCCCGGCCCCGCCCAGGGCAGAAACGCCCTAAGAAGCGCAGGTAGGCCTCCTTTTGTGCCGCAGCCACGGGGACGAAGTGCCCACCGGGGTGCGTGACGACGACAGGCTCCACGAAGCGCTGAGCCAGCTCGGCGCTCAGGTGCGCGGCGATGACAGCATCGGCGTCGCCCACGACGTGCAGCGAGGGCAGGGCGATGGGCTCCCGGTAGAAGTGCTGGTGGGCTGGGGCTCGGCTGGCGAAGGCGGCCACCAGGATGGCGAAAGCGACGGGGAAGCGCGGATCCCCGCGGGCCCGCAGGGCGCACACCATGGCGGCCAACGCCGCGCCCTGGCTGAAGCCCAGCAGCCCATCGAAAGGCCCGCGCTCCTCCAGCGCTCTCGCCACGGCCTCCAGCGATTCCTCCAGCCCTGCCGGCCGATCCGCCGCCTCCGAGGCCTCAAAAGCGCCCGGCCTGGAGAACCACCACCCACGTGGGGGGTCGTCGCTCGTTTCATCCTCGCTGCCGGGCACGAGGTGCGGAGCATCGACGGCGATGAGCTCAGCGCGGCCCCGCAGAGCCTTTCGCAGTGCGCCGGTGCGCTGTCGGAAGCGGCGCTCGCTCTGCCGGTAGCCGTGCAGCGCCAGCAGCCGCAGCGGCCGCCCCTCCGACATGGTGACCGCCAGGGCCGGAAGTGAGCGGCACTTCCGCTCGCCCTCCCCTTCCCGCCGGAAAGCTACGCGCTGATTGGCTATCGCTGCACGCAGGGAAAGGCTTGGGGAGGACCGTCCGCCGGCGCGCCCCCTTGCGGCGGGAGGTCGCGCAGCGGGGACGTGGAGGGGGCGGCCCCGAAGGGGTGCCAGCGGAACCGGCGCCGTGCGGTGAGGGGGGATGAGGAGCGGGAGGGGCTGCGGGACCCGCTTCCAGCAGGCAACGAGGTCATACGGACCGTCCTCAGTTCCATCCCTTTCCATCCTGGTGCTCGTACCAGGGATGCCCCAAATCCACGTGGCCCCGATGATGATGCTCACCCTGGAACGGCCGTACCCACGCCAAGCCCCCACAAACGGCAGCGGGGCCACAGGGACCCTGTTCAGGAGGTGGCCGTGTCCTCAGGCGGGTGGGCACTGCGGGACCCCTCAGTGCCATTCTTTAGGCTGGGGGTTGCGGGTGGCTTCTCCTGTAGGGACAGACATGGGGTAAGCAGAGAAGGGGCCATCCGTGCCCCGACGGAAGGCACCGGGTGGGCACCGGCACCGCTCTCCAGGGAGCAAGCCACTGGGTGGCGCTTGTGACACACGGCACGGAGCAGCAAGGGACACAGTGGGGACTCCCACCCCCCAGCGCCCACCTGGGCTGGCCCTGCTGAGTGATTGGCCGTCCACGGTCCCAGGGATTGACTGGCATAGAAGTCCATGGGATACGGCTGTTGCCACTCGATGTCCCCAAGAGCCACCGCTGCCTGCGAGGAGGGGATAAGGGGCTGAGTGCCACATGCAGCACTGGGAGGGGTCCTCCTGAAACGCACCGGGGGCTGCTCACCTCATAGGGTGTCAGCAGTGGTTTGCTGAAGGCTTCCCCCCAGTCGATGGAGAGCCGGGGACAGGCGATCTGCACCCACCTGCGAGGAGAATGGCAGCAATAAAACCCCTACAGCCCTGTGTGAGGAACCCCAGGATGGCTCTGGGCACCCCCATGAGAAGCTGCTCCCCTTCACTGCACTGTGTCCCAGGACCAAGAAACATCACTTGGATTTGGGGGCACCACGGAGGAGTTCTCCATGACAACAGCCCAGAACTACGTCAGGCCCAGCACCATGTTCCCAGCATGGCTTTGGGGCTTCCCCACAGGGATGGGGCCAGGAGCACTCACGCATCCACGCTGTCGAAGAGCTGCAGCTTGCTGGGAAAGATCTCAGACAGCAGCACCCGCACGAAGGGCCGGCCCAGGGCACGCAGTCGTGACTCCAGGTGCTGTGGGGAGAAAAACAGCACCGTGGGTCAGGGGCTCGCCAGCCTCATGCTAACCCACACAGTACTTTCCATCCAGAAGGCCATACAGAACCCAAAGCTCAGCTCTCGGGCCTCTTGGGAACACAGCTCTGTGTCCCTGCCACATCCAGGGGGGGACACACGGTGACAGGGCCGCAGCTCCAGCTCACACGCCGCTTTCCCCAGCGCGTGCCTCGGCCTAATGAAGTAATTACTGCTCAATGACAACAATCTGTTCTCGTTAGCGGCTGCCAGCCTTGGGACGCCTGCCTGCTGCAGGGCTGAAGGCTGTGGGAGGACATGAGCAGCGTGGCCGTGACCTCAGAGCCACCAACTATTTTCCGTGCCCTACTGTGCCCATCACCTCCCTGAGCTGCTCCCCAAAATCACTCCCAGGGCCTCTGCACCACACCTCACTGCTGATCCCCCAAATCCCCCCCAGCATCAATGGCAGCACCTTGGCTCTGCTCCCCTTGCCCGCAGAGACAGTGAACCCAAGCAGGAGTTCATCCAATTAAAACCAAACCAGTGAATTAATTGCTGAGCAGCTCATCCAGGGGGGTCTCCACGGCTGGCCAGTGTTTAATGAGCCCTTGGCCAACCTCCCTCATCTGCTGCTAATTGCCCTGCCCGCATGGCTTGGGGCGGATCAATGGCAGCAAGAGAGGGCAGGCTCTGTCCTTGCCCCTTTCCCAGCCATGTCCCCAAGGTGAGGGGACCCAGCAGTACCTGTAGGATGGCAGGGGATCCCTGTCGCCCCAGGGTGCCCAGCAGCAGCCCCCAGCACTGGGCGCGGGTGGCGGAGCGGATGGCGGCCTGTCGGGCTTCCCGCATGCGGTCGTGGGCATAATGCTCCTGCGAGAAGACCTTGCTGTAGGGATCATACCTGTGGAGCAGACCCAAACTCAGCCACAAGCAGCCCCCAGCCCCACGGATGGCCCCCAAACTGCTCCGTGCCCTCCTTCATTAGCACTAATTGGCTCACAGGGCCCAGTTGGTTCATCAGGAGGGTAACGAGACCAGGACTGCGCTCCCATCGCAGCCCCCCATGCTCAGCCCCTCCCCATCCCGGCTCATCAATTATAAAGGAATCTTTGATTTGTTGCTTTGTTTGACGAGGAGAATTTTAATCAAATCCCACTCGGGTTTCGGCAGCTTCCCCAGCGCCATAAAGCTGACGCGCGCCTCCCGTTCGTAACAAACGACCTACTAAGAAATTCAGATTTCACCAAATGGGCCCTGCCTTTCGCTCTTGATATTTCATCTGCTTTCAGCAGCCTCATCATCGCGCTTTATGGCCTCTGCCTGCAGCAGCCGGGGAGTTTAATGGCTGCACCTCAAAGAGCTTTCACAGGTACTTGTCAAAATGTTTATATTCAGCCGGAGTAAATGGCTGGTGTTCATCGCATGGAACGTGGCTCCCTCTGCCCTACTGGGATGGGGGAGGAGTTGGTCCTACCTGTAGGCGGGTATCCCCGGATTGGAGATCATGATGGACTCCAGGTGGAAGCGGCCGTCCCCCAAATAGCTGCAGGAGAGAGGGAGAGCAGTGGGAGGTGGTGGAGTCGGTGTGTTCCTTCCTCAGCATGCAGGGTGTGGAGGGGTGGGTGGGTGGGTGGGTGGGTGGATGGATGGATGGATGGATGGATGGATGGATGGATGGATGGATGGATGGATGGATGAAAAGAGACATGGATGGATGGACAGATAGATGGGCGGATAGATGGATGGACAAATGGACAGATGGACAAATGGACGGGCGGATGGATGGACAGACAGATGGATACATGGATGGAAGGATATATGGATGGATGGACGGGTGGATAAATGGACAGACTGATGGATAGATGGATGAAGAAAAGGCTGGATGGATGGATGGACAGACATATGGATGAACACGTGGATGGATGGATGGAGAGATGGACAGATGGATGGACAGATGGAGAGATGGTATGAAGAGAAGGATGGATGGATGGATGGATGGATGGATGGATGGATGGATGGATGGATAGATGGATGGAAGGTCGGACAGACAGATGGACGGACAGCCACTTTCAGAGCAAAAATGGACATGAAGCAGCAGGGCCAGCGCTCCATCTCTACAGCTGGTTATAGACGTTGCTGCTTCCATTTCTAATCGGATTTCAAGTCAGCAATTACATTTCAAAGCCTTTCATTCAGCTGCCCTAATGGAGTGAGGGCTCGGAAAATGAATTCAGACGTAAAACTTGACTAGATTTTTGCCCTTAATTGGAGAATGACATTTTGGAAGATCAAAGCTAATTTGTCGGCAAAAGTTAGCCCCAGAGACGGGCCAAATAAGAAAATAACAACGCGGGGAGGATGCAGGTACGTTGGGTGTGAGCACCTAGGAAGATTGAAGGTACCATGCTATGGTTCCAATGGCAGCAGGATGGGTCTGCTCATGCCTGTGCCATGCCAGCTTGGTGGCCTTGGGGACAGCAGAAACACAGTGCTTCACCCCCAGGTCCTGGTGCAGGGCAAAGTCACAGCCCCATCCCACATGGCTGCCCCATGGCTGGGAACATGAGGGTGATGCTCTGCCCCACTCCGGGTGGGTGAGATGGGGTTTAACACCCCCAAGGGTGGGGTCCTCGTATTTATTTATTCTGCAGCGCACTGTATTCACAGTACATTAAGCATTTCCATTACCTAAAATAATTAGGTGATAGGAAGCGAAGTGCTCCCTCTAATTTGCTGTCCTTAAATAAAATTAATGTTGCTGTGATGTTGGGCCCCGGCCATTTGTCTTTTCCAATTATCCACCCGCCCTTCCATCTATTATCTATTCTGATATACGACTCAATTATTTCCTCTGTGCTACAAGCAGACGCCAATCAGAGCAGCTTTAGAAGCCGGAGGGACCCAGCCCAGCCCACATACACCCCAGGCAGGGCAGGGGAGGGATAGGCAATTCTGGCACCAGGAAAATGTACCCACAGATTTGGGGAGGGCATGGAGATGGGGTTGAGGATGGGTTCAGGATTGGGAACAGGGAAAGGATTTGGGATAGGGTAGGGATGGGGATGGCACTAGGGATAAGAATGGCATTGGGGATGGGTTTGGGGACAGGGTTGGGAATAGGGATGGGGCTGGGGACAAGGCTAGAAATGGGGAGAGGGCTGCAGATGGTACTGGGGACAATGATGGGGTTGAGGATGGGGACATGACTGCGGATGGGTTTGAGGATAGAGACAGATTTGAGGATGGGGATTGGGTTGGATATGGAGCACAGCTCCAGCCTGACTCTCTGCCCTGCTATGAGCTGCAGGGTCCTTGGGGACAGCAGGTACTTACACAATGGCATCGGTGTCCCGTGCGAGCCGGGGTGATGTGCAGCCCAATATCTCACCAGGGGACAGAGGCTTGCACTGGGGCACACACACCTTGTACTGTGACTGCAGCTCCTGTGAGGCCGCCTGCAGAGACACGGGGTCAGCCAGAGAGCCAGGATACAGAGCCCAAACCTGGCCAAGGCTGGTGACAATCACAGTGCTGGGGACCCTTGGGGCACCTCAATCCGGAGAGCCACAGGGTGCCTCAGTTCACAAGGTAATGGCCCTGTGGAGCAGAGATGCTCTGCCACGCTCAAACAACATATCAATTAGAAGAGAAGGGAAAATGCTTAACGCTTCAACAGCCTCATGTTTGGATAGACGTGGCTCAAGAGGCTCATTCGTCTCCGCTCAGGAGCAGACAGACAGACAGACAGAGCTGCTGGAGCTTCCCCCAGCACTGCACCGAAATACCACACGCTCCTCTGCCTGCCCTGACATTTACAGAGCAGCTCCCAGGGGAGCTGGGGAGTGGTGCTGTTCTGAAACATTGATCAGAGTTATCACAAAGCTCTCCATCAACGTGATCGTGGCTGCTCACCTGCACTGCTGCCACAAACTGGATGGTGCTGACCAGGGCCAAGGAAGAGCCTGTGGCGAAGTTGAAGCGGATGGTGTCAAGGAAATGGGATGTGTCAATCTTGATGTCCACGAAGACGTAGAGCATCTTCAGACCACGTGTGGCATCGATGGGGACTGCCAAGAGAAAGAGCACGAGGATGATTCTGGGGGGCTCTCCTTATGTCCCATAGCCTGGTGTAGGGCAGATGGGGGTCTGTTCACTCCAGGCAGGGGGTGCAGATGGAGTACCCATTCATTTCTCTCTGGATAACGGCAGCCCAGGGGGGATCAATGAACACAAATCTAATTACCCCCGGTGCTAAGAAGCCTGTGTCACCACGATTAAGTGAATAATTAAAGTACACAGAGTCCACATCGATCCACAGCTCCGCATTCACTTCCCATTTTGGTGCGCTTCGCCTGAGCACAATTAAGTGCAAATTACTCCCTCCTGCAGAGCCGGAGGGATGGAGGTGGTGGCTCTGGGGTGGCAGCCCCAATAGTACCATGGGGATTCCACAAGGACAGCTGCGCTGAGCTGGTGTCAGGGTGGGCAGCCCAATAGATGCCCCTTGGGGTGCTTAATTCATAATGTGGTTTTGAGTTACAGATCTCAACCAGGAGGTCAGTATTTCAAAGGGAGCCTGGAGCGATCCTACAAACCCCATAAGCATCCCCAGAGCTCCTGCCCAGGCTCTGAGAGGCTGTAGGATGCTGGGAAGACCGAGGTTGCTGCCCAGCACAGCAATTCCACCGATCCACCTTAAAACCCAGAGTGTCTTATTGTTATTTTTGGGCTGATTCCATCCTGGGTGGACTTCAAAGTTAGCAGCATCTGGGACAGCAGCGCAGTTTCCATGGCAACCGGATCCAGAGTACCGTCCGCCTGGGGAGCACACAGCCTCCTCCTCCCTTCCCCTTCCAGCCAGCGCAAAGCCACGTCCCCATTGTCCCCACCGTCCCTATTGTCCCCAACACCACCAGTAGCTCCCAAGCACTGAGGCTGTGTGCTCCGCTGATGTCAGGCTGAGGGCTGTGATCTGGGCGATGCCGCGGCCAAGCAGGCACTGCAGCACTGCGATAGGGATGCACTCCGCATGCACTGCTGCTCCCCAAATCCTACCCAAAGGCAGCGACCCAATCAGCCCAGCCCTACCCAGCTCTCCCTTTGGAGAGGGCTTACAGCACCCGGTGCCACGGCCCCAAGCTGACACTGAGCACGGGCACAGTACTGGCAGTCCCCAGTGCCACCACACACCCCAGAACCCAACGTCACCTACTCAGGCAGCTGTGTCCATAGTGCACCAAGAAGTCAGCACCCAGAGCCCGCGCCGTGTAGTCATCCACGCAGCACGCGCCGTACGTCACATCGCCCATCACCACCGCCTCAGCATCTGTAAACCTGCAGGAGGGACAACAGTGCAGGTGGCATCGGGGTGGCATCAGGATGGCACCGTCACGGCACACGTCCCCCCTGCCCTCTGCCAGTGTCCCCAGCCCCACTGCGTCCCTGCCGGCACGTGATGCGGTGCGAACGGGGGACCCCTCGGCACGCAGCGGGGAGGACGAGCACTGGCCACTCTCCGAGATGTCAACATGATTAAAGTGGAGAGCGCTAATCCGCCTCTTCAATTGGGTAAAGCTGTTTGCAATTCAGCGGATTATCCGCTCATCAAATAATACGCTGCCAGTTTCCTAATGCAGCGGCGTGGAGAGACCCAGCGCAGGGCCACCGTGCCGAGGATTGGAGCCATCCCGAATTGTGCCAACCCCACAGCAGAGGCTGTGCCCCCACATCCTGGGCACTGCTGCTGCCCTCCGGCCCATGCCTGGCTGGCACTTGGAGAGGGACAGCACAAAGTGCTGCTGTCCCCTGGAACCCATACCTGGTGCTGCCATTGGGAGATAAAGCCCCATCGTATGATTTAAGAGTGCTACCTTCACTGGTGGTTTATTGCACCATTTCGGGGGATTATTAGCTTGGCCACGTGCCTGTGGTGTTTTAATTAGAAAAGCAGGTATCGCAGTGACAAAGCCCCGTGCCTGGAGGGCAGCTTCAACCAGCTGCTGATGCCTTATTTACACCAAGGTTGTGCCACAGGCTGGGTTGGAAGACCCTTGTGACAGGATGGTGGCTGCGGTGCCATTGGGGTCCGGGCGCCGGTGTGTTCCCAGTGACACCAATGCAGGGTTTAGGGACAGCAGAGGCGTCACCCCCTGCTGGCACTGGCTGAGGGCCAGGGTCCCCCTCCCTGAGTGCCGTGCAGGGAGCGTTACGTCGGCGGCAAGAATAGAAGTGGTGGGCAGATCTGGGCAGATGGCAGAAGGTGGAGGAATGGCGGAGTGTGCAGAATATTAACAGCTCCGACCCAGCGGCAGCGCCTGGGGAAGGGGACAGGGCACACAGTGTCCCCAGTGCGGGGACAAAGCCACCATCATCTTCGTCTCCTGCCCAAAGCAGATATCCTACGGGCAGGGGATGCGTTGGGGACAGCTGGAGGATGGGTGTCAGCACCCAAAGCTGCGGTCCCAATAGCATGGATGGGTACACGGCCACCCCACTGCCCATATGGCAGTGCCATGGGGCTGCTGAATGATCCAGAAGGCTCTTTCTCCACCCCCCGGTTCCCTCCAGCCCCCTTCTCTAATGAGAGGTGATGAGATGAACGTGAATCAGACTCCACACATCTCAGCAAAAGTGGAAAATTATTCAGCTCCTTAAGATTCAGGACGGGGAGGTCTGACTCAGAGCAGCAGCCAGCGCCGCTTAATTTTTTATAGATTAAAATGTATGCAAATTGGCCCAAACCCCAGAGAAAGTCCCTGGGGGTGAAGAGCAAGAAAGTGAAATAGCAACGGTGGAGGGAGGGGATGGCAGAGGGGCACTTGTGCTCCCACCCATGGCACACGCCCGTATGGGGAGGGGGCTGAGCTGCCTGACCTCACACCATACTCCAGCCATGGGGACTGGACAGGGACATGGGACAGACCAAGGACACTGTAGGACGATGGCAGCAGGCTCCCCATGGTGACGTGGGAACAGCACATGCTGGGGTCACCCACACCGGATGGGCTATGATGGAGCAGCCATCATCTCCTGAGACAAATCAAAGCAGAGCACGGGGGCCTCCCCTTGATGTTTTAATCAGTTCGGCGTCGCCGGAGCCTTTCATCAAACTACAGAGGAAGGAAATGTCAATTAGCATCCACCTGCCCGCGACACGGGACATTGCACTGCAATGGGACACAGTCCTCGCCATGCTCTACGACCCCACTGCCTGGTGGTCTGGTGGCACGTCAGGACGTGGTGACAGGGCTGTCCCCACAGGGCTGCAAGCCGTTCACTCCCGCCAGGAGCTCATGAATATTGAAGACAAGGGGAGGTTATTCATCTTTTCCGTCCCGCAAACCCCGTTCATTCTGAAAAACAGCCCGGCCTTAGCGTTTTCCTCATCTTCCCTAATTCATTATCTCCTCCTTTAAACAGATGGCTCCCAAAATGCCATTTATAAAGTGCCACGCTCAGCTCTGGCAGAGGGCTGGGACCCCCCTGTGCTGCTCTGCCACGGCACGGCACAGAGGTGACACAACCCAGTGACAAACACGGGGACCCCATCCCTTTGCCAGCACCCCCCCTGGTTTTGCTCCTGCTTGACTTTTCCCAGCAAAACTTCCCAGCCCCAATCCCTGAGAAGGGTTGGAGGGGAGCCCCTGATCCCAACAGCACCATGGGTGCCACGTCTCTTTGGGATGGGTACATGGAACTCTTCACTCGACCCCAACCTTCCACCCCCCTAAAAGCATTGAGTGCAGCCCCAGCATAGAACAATGCAATTAATTAGCAGAGAAGCCCGTCGCCGAGCCCCATTACCAGGTTCCCAACTTCATTAGCACAGGAAAGCTGCACATAATTAAAATAATGAGTTTGCAATTTTACTGCAAGCGGCTCTGGAAGAGCACCGCTGCAGCTGGGCAATTATTGCCTGCGTGCAGCGCAGGGACCCACAGAGCACCTGCAAGTGGGTCAGGATGGGGAGGTGGCAACAGGGACAGGGTTCCCATCCAACACGAGGATGCAGAGCACCGTGACCCCATTGTTGGCCTTTGGTGCATCCCAGCTCTGTGCTTTGCTGGCCTTGAAGCTGGAAAACCCCCGAAAAGAAAAGCTATGGAGCAGAGAACAGCAGTGACCAAGCCACCATGGCTGTCCCATGCCCTTCTAGCACCCATCCCTTTGGTGACAGCTTCCCCATGGGTGGGCCATAGGGTTGCCAGCTCCTCAGGCTCTGTGGGGACACAAGGACATAGGACATGGACACAAGGACATAGATGCCACAGCAGGATGGCATTGGCACGTTCTGACCTCAGGAGGTAGCAGCTCTTTGCCCCACATCATCACCGCCCCAACCGAGCCGTTCACCGTCTCCACTGAAGTGAGAACTTCATTCTCCCTAATGATGCTGCTGTGTGCTTAATGAGGGTGATTAAATCCCCCCTGTGCAGCACCACGCACTCGAAGGACGAAGGGAGTAGGGCGGGCAGCGGTGGCTGAATCCTGCACCCCAAGAAGGGTCCTCTAGGGTTGACACCACAGCAGCTTGGCCAAGGGACATGGTGTCCCCATGGTGCCACCCACCAGGAGGGGACAGCACATGGCACCTGGGGACTCCCTCCTTTGCTACTGTGGCCACCAGCTCCAGGGCAGGAAGGGGCAGAGCGGTGCCATCAGCACATCCCTGACTCCATCACCTCCCCTATTAGCAGGAAACAGGGGGGGATTAGCAGCTGCACAGCCTGACAGCTGATTTTATTAACAAGGAATCAAGAGCCCAGCTGAGCCGCCTGCCATGCACGGGGAAGGAGGGGGGTGAGGGGGGGCCCCGCTCCCAACCCCCTCCCCAACACATGGAGCTGGTGGGCTGAGGGCTGCCCCCCGATCCCGAGCTGTTGTCCAGGCTTTCCCCCACGCTGCCACCTCCTCACCGGCACGAGCTCCCCTCCACCGAATTACATCAGCCACCAGAAACGGAGCCAATTTGGATGCTGCCTGGAGAGCGTCGTGATGCGGCTCCAGCAGCGCACGGCCCCGCCAGCTCAGCAGCCTGCAGGCGGTAGCGAGACCCCCACCTCAACGGGGGCTGCGGACCCCCCACCCCCCTCCACACTCCACGATAACGACAAACCTATTAGTGCTAATTAACAGGACTTCACAGGACTTCACACCGGTCAATGCTGTCAGTGTCTCTATTGAAAAGGCTCTGCGTTAAGTGCCCGGTGCTTTTCCATGACGTTCCCATCACATCTTCATCCCTGTTCCCAGCCAACATGATGCACAGGGACCAGGAACCCAACCCTGCTCTTGTCCTCGCCATCTGGGACTCCAACCAGCAGCCCCCTGCCCCTGGCCCCACTGTTTGCCTGCAGTGGGACAGACAAGACCCCGGCCAGCACCACGTGCACGTTCTCACTGTCATCCCAGCCCCAGGGGATGTTTTATCCAAAGCAAAAAAGGGAGAAACACCCCAGGAGAGCAGACACAGCCCTGGCTACAGAACGTGGGACGTGTCACCCTGGTGTTGGCGGCAGCTTGACTCTATCCCCATTGGGGCTGCATGGATTTCCATCACATCAATTCCCACCACAGCAGAGCACCTGTCCCCAGCCGGAACACAGATGTCACCCGGTGCCCCCAACCACAGGACAGACCTTGGGGTGCCCACGGTCAGGGTGCCACCACTGCTGGCAGTGAAGGCGAGGCTGGTGGGGCTGCTGCAGCTCGGGGAAGTGGGGCTTAAGGTTTCATTCAGATGAAAGAGCCCCTTAATCCGCTGCCTTTGAAGTCAGAGACATGAAAGCGGCTGGGTGCCAAAGCCGGGGAGAGGAGGCAGCGCTGCTTAAAGGGACAGACCCACGCAGAGCCACCTGCACTCTGCACCCATCCCCTGCATCCTCCCACCCCTTATGCAGAGATGGGACAGGTGACAAAAACGGGGTATGTGCCATGACCCCCCCCCCCCCCCCCCCCCAGGTGCTGTCACCCCCCTGTGAGCCTCCTCACACAAGGTGACAGCGTGCTAACAGGTGCTGTGACCCCACTGGTGGTGACACTGAGGTCACAGCTCCAGGGGATGTGTCACCAAGGGCACCGTCACCCCGACAGCAGGGATGTGTGACAGCAGTGGGGACCGCAGGTGTTGGGGACGTGGTGTGACCATGCTGTCGCCGTCCCCAAGGCACAGATGGTGCCGCATTAAGTTGGGAGCCCCCCCAGCCCCAATATCAGGTCAGATCTTACCGCTCAATGATATCTGCAATGGTGCAGGCGAACATGAGCAGCCCCTCCGGCATCTGCAGGGCCACTGGAAAGAGAAAAGCTGTGATTAACGGGGGATGCTCCCAACTGGGGCCCACCCCATTGCACACCAAACCACTTCTGGGCACTGTGGCCTCAGAAAGCAGCAGCGCAGCACAGATCTCCCAGGAACAGCTCCCCCTCTGCCGCTCGCACCCACCCCGTGCAAATGCATTTAATCCCTTTCTGAACCCGCCGACACTCCTTGTCTCTCCCACTTCCCGCTGTAATGAGTTCTGGGTTTTAATTAAGCGCTGCACAGGAAGAGGTGCTTTCTTCTGTTTATTTTAAACCTGCTCCTAATAATGTAAACGTGTGCCCCTGGTTCTCCAGCTACAAGAAAGAGTGGATAATCATCGCCTTTTGAGCTCTGCACCATTCATAATTCCACAGCCCTCTGCCATATCCCCCCTTCGTTCGTCTCTTTCCCAACAAAAAGAACTAAATCTATTTAATCTCCCATTGTACAGAGCTGTTCCAAACCTTTGACCGTCCTTCGCTGCCCTTCCCCTTGCTGCTGCTCTCCCACTTTGGAGGTGCCAGCACAGCTCCACGTATGGCATGCGTTTATTCCCAGTGAGATGATGCCTCTTAGCCCCACTGTCCCCATCTGGGGCTGCCTTTACCCACTGCCACCCAATGGCAAACAGTGGCCAAGCACACAGCAGGAGGCTCCTGGCTGCCATCCTGAGCCCATCCCAGCACTGACCACCCCAAGGAACCATTTAGGTTGGAAAAGACATCCCAGATCCCCAACTCCAACCCCAACCCACCCCCACTGTGCCCACCGCCC
>JAPSGF010000248.1:145456-160083 GCA_035772895.1 Perdix hodgsoniae | reverse complement strand
ACTAAGATCTGCTGTATTCTTTATGCTTTTCCACAGTACATACAGAATGTTTCCAGCTTTAGAATTTTCCAAGATCCTTGCTTAGGAAAGCACAGTAGGCAAGTGTGTTTCCTCAACACAATAGCTAACATTATCTCAAAAACACAATTTCTAAAATAGTCCAAGAAGTAAAGAGGATTTTTTACCAATCTTCTCACAACAAATTTTGGTTCTGCTTCCATTTAGAAGCTGAGAATCATAGTTACAATCTGCTTGCTTCTCCTAGCCAATTTTAGGTAGACTCCGACCACAGCATAGTGGCAGTCAAGCCTCTTTTCATTTTTTGTATCTTTTCCCTTACTAAAAATAAGATTTTTTAACTACGAGGTGATCTCCTAAACCATTTCCATCTACCCATCTGTAGAGCTCCAGGTGAAATTGTAAGAACTTTCTTTCTGGCATGAGCATTTACATGTAACAGCTGGTTATAATCACATAATTTGAACTGCTTATAATTGTTTAAATAATTGAAGATTAACACTAATCTTCTGAAGCATATAAGGCATCATGGATTCACTATTAAGTGAATAGCAGTGGTTTTACTGCAGACTAAAAGGCAGCATAGCTTTTACAATGTTATTCAACATCTTAAAGATGATTTCTAACATATTTCTGTTAAGTATAAACTTTCTATTAAAACTTTGTTAAATTTATTATTATTATTATTATATAATTATATAAATTATATTGATAATTATATAAATAATATAATCATATCTAAGCAGAGAATTGCTCCTTAGTTTCAGATGGTGATTCTGTGTCTTCAATTTTAGGATTCTACATACCGTGAACAGATTTTAAAAAATTGCCTTCATACACGAGTTCAAGATGTAATTTAAATAACATTTATTGTCCTAACTGCACAGAACTGATTAAATCTGAATATAGGTGGATACAGTAGCATCAGCTTATATCTAGCAATGAACATGTTGCTGCCTGTTATTGAGCAATTTTTGACCACTGAAACTACCAAGATAGTCCTTCCCTACTGTAACATTTCCCTCTACTATAAGCAGTACAAAAGAACATCTTTCATTTTTGCAAAACATTAGAGGCCTGATCCCACTGCAAAATAAAAAAAGACATGTAATGAAAGTTTCTGCAGCATCTGTGAAAGAATATGACAAGGGTCAGCATACAACTGACAAAAATATCGTTGATGTTGCAAGAGTACTTCAACGTATGTGGTACAGTCTAAAATTGTGTATAAAAGCTGAAAAGTAACTTGATTCAGTATGAGCTGATTCTAAACATCTTAAGATTATTCATTTTACACAAAATTTTCTAGATTTTGTTAAACAAAGAAAGAAGTAATAAAGAAAGGAAAGGAAAAAATATCAAAGCATGTTTTGCTGACATCAAAAGGAATCTCTGTCTGCATGCAAATGAAAGTGGAGTATTTGTAGCCTATCACTTGGTCATCTACTCAGTGCTGTATCTGATGACTTAGAAATCTTCTGTTGATGGAAAAGGAAAAACTGACATAATTTTTACAATGATGCCTGGTAGTCTCAATAAGGATTTCTGTATTTTTAGGATTAGAACTTTTATTATTATGAATGTCAGTGTAATTCAGTATCAGCTTGTGAAAAATGACATTTCTTACTTTTCACAGGGTTATCCCAACATAAATTAAATACTTTTATGTCCCATCCTTTGTGGATATTGTACCATTTTAAATATAATGAAAATGAATAAACTTTGAATGTAAGACTAGAAAAGTAACCATGCATCGGGATCCTTGAACATGTACAGACGATTCTAAAACCCGGGAACAATATTTAATTTGCAAATATCTTCTGATTACTTAAATTTTACAGCATCTGAGCTATTTAACATGATATCAAAGAATTAACAATGTTCTTTCTTAACAGCTTCAGTGGTTGGTAATGATCTACATAAATTGCATGCTACCATTTCTGGTCACGTGGACAATAATTAATTTGGTTACTATTATCAGATAATTCACCTCTTTGTTAGGTGTTAAATGAAGGAGGGAGTGGGGGAGAGAGAAAGGGTAGGACAGAGGCAGGGAAAATTTAGAGAGATCGTTAGCACCACCCTGATATTGAAGTGAGCAAAAACAGTGATAAATCCGTTGGGTCATGTCCTTCTTCCTTGCTAGCAAAGATGGATAACAGTCTGTGTCAACGTTTTAATCAAAGTCTACAAGTGCTCTGATATCCATTACTACAAAGCAGAAATGCAGAAAGAAGAAATGTGATGGGTGCAATCATTAGCGTTATCAGTTTTAGAAGGGGTTTTTATGAGTGCCTGAGTTCATTGTGGTATAAGTTCAATTGCTTAAAACTTCCAAAAAAGCTCAAAGACTAGGAGAGTCTGTAGTTACAGCAAGTGCACAAATGCTGATAGGTTTTCTCCTCTCTACTCCTACCAAAGTCTCTTTTCTAAGACTATGTGAGGAGAGTAGTACATAAAACCTTGAAGCTTTTAAATTATTTTAAGTAGTTCACAACATAAGGATGTCTTGAGTCTTTATTTCAGTTCACAGAAAATGGAGAATAATATTTTCATATCTGACCCTCTTAAAAAAATTGCATAGGAAATTCAAGGTCTCATTTTCAAATTAACTAACTATGCATAGCTGAAGCTATTCCCTTGGTGTAGCCTGATTAAAGTTGTGATTTTTTTTCCCTCCAGTTTAAATCATTCAGAATGGTTGTTACAAGAAATAAGTTAAAACTTCTTCCTTTTATCCCACTCTTTACCCATTACACCCCAGTTAGAATATTTTCCCATTCCCCCCCCCCTATTAATGTCTTGTCTCTGAAAATATTTTCTTTCTTCAACTTGTCAGAGCATTTGATCAAACTGTAATGAGCAGCACTAAGATGTATCTAAATGAAAGCTATAACTAGAATATAACAGCAAAACCATGCCATGAGGAAAATTAAACAGTAGATTTTTTGAGAAACAAAATACATAAGCAGAACTCTGGATCCATGACTGAATATCTATTATTAAATTAAAAAGAAAATTGTTTTGCTTTGATCTCCATTTAAGATATAATTTCAATGAAGTATATAATGTTGGAATTGGTTGAGGGTTTCCTAGTGCTAGACCATCAGAACAATGCAAGAGATTCTTTTTAAAAATATGAAATAAATTATTTTAGGAAAATATAAAAAATATTGCACTGGAAAAAATATTCTTGTATTCTAAAAGTTGACTCTTAAACACCATTCTTGTATTCTTAAACAACAATGCAAATATGACTTGTGTTAAAATGGAACAATCCAAAGTTAATACTGGCATTTAATTTCCTGCTATTTTTTTTTCCATGATTAAAACATATCATTTTTTGTCTGTATCATAGTAAATGATGCATTTAATAAAGTACACAAAAAGTATGGGGACATATACCCAAAACCCCTTACAAATATATGTGTATCCAAACAATATCATGTCTTAACTATTTTTTCTATGGTATATTTGAACTGAACATAAAAGGAAGTCTATATTGCTTACAGATCAGTGATTGTCATGCTTCCGGTTGCATATGTTCATGGGAATTTTGGAATATTAGATGCTGGAAGGGACCTATGGAGATCATTGAGTCCAATCCACCTACTAAAAACAGGTTTCCAACAGTAGGCTAAGCAAAAAAGCACCCAGGGGGGTCTTGTATATCTGCAAAGAAGGAGATTCCATTGATACCATGGGCAGCCTCTTCCAGTGCTCTGTTACCCTCAAAGTAAAGAAGTTTTTCACGTTTGCATGGAACTTCCTGTGTTTCAGTTTTTTTACTATTGCCCACTGTCCTGTCACTGAACATCTCTGAAAAGAGCTTGGCCCCATCCATTGACTTTGGCACTTTAGATATTTATAAACTTTGACAGATCACTTTTCAGTCTTTTCCAAGCTGAACAGACTCAGGTCTTCTAGTGTATGGGGAACACTCATATGGGGAACACTCCAGGTTCTTAATCATCTTTATAGTCTTCTGCTGGAACTCTTCTTTGAACTGGGGAGCCCAGAATTGGTCTCAGTGTTCCATATGTGGCATCTCCAGGGCAGAGCAGAATGGGAGGATCACCTCCTTAGCCCTGTTGGTAACACTCTTTTTAATGTACCCCCGCCCCCCATTAACATTGGCCTTCTTGGCCACAAGGGCACACTAGGAGGCTCACAGTCAACTTGTTGCCAGGCAGGACACCTAGGTCCTTAACTGCAGAGATCCTGTCCAGCAGGTCAGCCCTAACTTTTATTGATTTTGGCAATTATTCTTTCCCAGCTCCAAGACTTTAAACTTGCTCTTGTTGAATTTCATCAGATTTCTCTCTGCTCAACTCTCCAGTCTGTCCAGGTCTTGTTGAATGGCAGCACAACCTCCCAACATGTTAGCCACTCCCCCCACCTTGGTATTGTCAGAAAACTTTCTGAGGATGGACTCTATGCCTCCATCCAGGCCATTTATAAAGATGTTAACAAGACTGGAACTAGGGCCAACCCATGGGGAACACTGCTAGTTACAAGCATTCAACCAGACTCTGCACTGCTGATCAGAACACACTGAGCTCTGCCACTCAGTCACACCTCATTTTCTTCTCCCATTTATCCCATACTTTCTAAGTTTCATTATCAGGATGTTATGGGAGACAGTGTCAAATGCACTGCTGAAGCCAAGGTTATCAGCAGCATCCAGTATTCTCACATCATCTACACAGCTGGTGATTATGTCATAGAAGGCTGCCAGGTAGATTGAACATGATTTACCCTTGATCAGTCCCTCTTGAAAACTCCTAATAACATTATTCTCTTCCATTTGCTTGGAAATGGCATCCGGAACAAGTTGCTTAATCACCTTTCCAGGGACAGAGGTGAGGCTGACTGGCCTGTGGCTGCCTAGGTCTTCCTCCTTACAGTTTTTGAAGATTGGAGCCACATCAGCTTTCTACCAGTCTTCAAGCACCCACTCCCATTCTCCAAGGCAACTCCAAGATTATAGAGAGTAGTTCAGCAATTACTTCTTCCAGCTCCTTCAGCACTTGTGGTGACATCCCATCAAGGCCTCTGGTTTTGTGTGCACTGACTTTGGCTAGATGCTCTCTGATCAGATTTTCCACACACAAGGGGAAGTTTTCCATTCTCCCAACTCTCTCTTTTACCTCCATGGTATGGGATTCCTGAGAAGCAGTCTTAGCAGTGAAGACAGAAGCACAGAAAGCATCCACTACCTCTGCCTTCTCAGTATCCCCTATTACCAGCCACCTTATTCAGTAGAGGATCCACATTTTCTATAGTTTCTTTTTATTATTTATATACTTTAAAAAAGCCTTTGTTATCCTTGACTTTCACCATCCTTATTTCCAAGTATCTTGCTCATCCATTCAGGATGAGCCTCCTTCCACTTTTCCTTGATTTTTTACTTGTAGGGATGCACTAATCTTGAGCTTCCAAAGAAGTGGAATTTAAGTACCAAACACTTATCTTGGGCCCATCTCTTCCCAATGTTCCAAGCCATGGGATATCTTGAAGTAAGCCCTTGAAGGGGTCAAAGTTGGCTCTCCTGCTGTCCTGGGTTGCAATCCTACATATTGCTTAACTCCTTCCACACAAGATCCTTAATGCCAGTGTCTCATGACTGCTGCATCCCAAGCTGCCCTCAACTTTCACATCACCAAACAATCCTTCCTTGTTAATGAGAACACTGTTTTACTTGTCTCTTTGATTACAGTGAGATCATGGATCTGTGACTACACATAGATCTCTAGTTCTTTGTGTTGGCCTGCAATTCTGTATGCATTGTTACATAGTCAGTTCAGAGAATAAATGGGAGCGTAAAATGCAGATTTCCCTAGAAGGTTCCAAAAGCTTCCTGTAGGAATATACACTCTTGAAGTGGGTGGCTTTCTCGCTTCTGTCATTGGAGGCAGGAGCATTTATTATTAAGGAACATTTGTTATTCTACTTGTTGGCCTGTTTTATTCCTCAGTCACTTGTAATGATGTGAGCATTTATATCATGGATCCTGTCCCCTAGAGTCCAACAGTTTAAAGTGTGCCTCACTACTTCAACCAGTCTGCTGCCAAAGATTGTGCTGCCTCTTCTGGACAGTTGGATTACATTCTTCCTTAAGAGATCACAGTACATCATAAGAAGTTCCATTATTGTGGAAACCAAAACCTTCATGCTTGCACAAGCCATGAAGCTGGGAGTGGATATGCACTCTACATCTCTTCCTGCCTTCCCTGTTATCTTCAACTGGAAAAATGAAGGAGAAGAATGGTTCATGAGAAATATCTACTTAGTTCTTTTTCATCTTATTCATCCTATGAATTAGATGAAATCTTAAATTTTAGATTTCATTGACAGCAGTGTTTAGAACAGAGCTCTGAAAAAAATAAAAACTTGCACATAAATAATAATAATTCTCTAAAATTCATTTGAACAAAATAAAAATCCTCTGATATGAAATGAAGACACTTTAATCATAACTTTTATCTCAAAATTAATATAAATTCTTTATTTTCTTTACCACTTAGCAACAATCAAAGCATTTATTATTCCCAAGCTCCTTCTAACTCTTGGATTGCATGAACTGCTTGTAGTCTGTAAAATGTCTTACTATGCTACTACTGTGTAACACAAAAGTAAATAAATAAATAAATAAATAAATAAATGTTAGGGTTTTTTTTTCTCATTAGAATCTGAAAATATTTAAGTTATTCTTAGCTTCCAAAGACCCATAACATTCATGGTAAGCTTGTTCTTTACAATTATAAAGCAAAACCCCAAGTATTTTAAATTTAATGTACACTATTTTTACACAAGTACATTATTTTTTGTACATGCTGTAATGTATTTGTACCTGATGTTCGGATATTTAGATTCCAAATACTTCTAAAATATTTGCACTTATTTAAATCAGAAGAAAAAAAAATAACAGCAAGTATTAATAGAAACTCAAATTTTAAAATTCCTATTTACATACAATCTACTAATTATGTTTGATCTGTTTTTTTTTTGTTTTGTTTTGTTTCTTTTTAAATATATATTTAACATTCTTCATTAAGACAGCTAAGAAATGCTGTACTGTTGCACCCAAAACCATGTCTTTTAATGGTTTCAAATTTCTAATTGTGAGTATCTGAATAACTGAAGTGTTTGAATTCAAGACATTTACTAACTTTTACATGCAAAATGAGACTTGCAAACAGGTAGAAAAATTATCTCAAATGTCCTAAGGCCCCTTCATGTTTGTTATTTAGAAATCTAACCAGCAAGTTCCATTACCAAAAATTTGTATTTTTCAAGGAAAACTGAAAGGATAGTTTGATAGCATGACATTTAAATTTGAGACATAAAATAGCAGTCTCTTATCATCTACATGGCAATATAATTTATTATGAGCCCTACACTAATCACATTTGGTTCCATAAACAGTGAGGAACAACCGTCAGTTCAGAAGATCTTGGTCAATGGGATGTATCTTTATGAATTATAATTGTACAATAAAGAACAACTAGAGCACTTACGTCTTTGTCTCTGACTTCTTTCTCACCATTCACAAAGTCACAGAATCACAGAAACATAGAATGGCGATGGTTGGAAGGGACATCAAGGATCATGAATCTCCAATCCCCCTGCCACAGGCAGGGCCACCAGCCTTCCCATTTAATGCTAGACCTGGTTGCTCATGGACTACCTGGGCCTTGAACACCTCTAGGAATGGGGCATCCACAACATCTCTGGGCAGCCTATTCCAGCTCCTCGCCGCTCTCTTGGTAAAGAACTTCCCCATGTCATCCAAATAAATCTTCCCTCCCTCAACTTAAAATCATTTCCCCTTGTCCTGCAGTTATCTACCCTTTCAAGTAGTTGATTCCCCTCCTGTTTGTAGGCTCCTTTTAGGTATTGAAATGCTGCAATGAGGTCACCCCGCAGCCTTCTTTTCTCCAGGCTGAACAAGCCCAGCTCCTTCCGCCTGTCTCCATAGGAGAGGTGCTCCAGTCCCCTGAGCATCTTTGTGGCTCTCCTCTGGATCCTCTCCAACAGCTCTCTGTCTTTGCCTCACAAGAGCAGAGTAGAGGGGGACAATCACCTCCCCATCCCTGCTGGCCACCTCATGGATCACCTGATGGAGCCCAGGATACCATTTGCTTCCTGAGCTGTAAGAGCACACTGCTGGTTCATGTTAAGCTTTTCATCCAACAAGACCACCAGGTCCTTCTCTGCGGGGCTGCTCTCAAGGATCATTCCTTCTAGTCTGTATGGATGCCTGGGATTCCTCTGACCCAAGTGCAAAACCATGCATTTTGCTGTGTTGAACTTCATTAGGTTCATCCAGACCCACCTTTCTAGTCTGTTGAGGTCCCTCTGAATGGCATCCCTTCCTTCCACCGTGTCAACTGCACCACTCAGCTTGGTGTCATCATCAAACTTGCTAAGGGTGCACTCAATTCCGTCATCGATGTCTCTGATAAAGATATTAAAGAGCACCGGTCCCAAGGCAGACCTCTGCAGGATGCTGCTCATTACCAGCCTCCACCTGGACATAGAACTATTGATGACCACCCTCTGTCTGCAGTCTTTTAACCAATTTCTTATCCATTGAGTTGTCCACCCATCAAATCCACATTCCTCCAATTTGGAGATAAGGATGTGATGAGGGGCCATGTCAAAGGCCTTGCTCAAGTCTACCTTTCCCTTATCCACCAATGCCATCACTCCATCATAGAAGGCCACCAGATTGGCTAAGCATGACCTTCCCCTGGTGAAGCTGTGCTGGCTGTCTTGAACCATACACTCAGTCCTCATGTGATCAAGCAGGAGGATCTGTTCCATGATCTTGCCAGGCACAAAGGTGAGACCCCCCAGGTCCTCCATCTCACTACCTTTACAGTGGATCTAGGATCCCCTAGAACAGCATCCCCAGCATCCTCTGCCTTAGTCCATCCCTTTGTCCTCCACCCTCTTCACCCAACAGGTTTGGTATGAGCCCTCTAATGACCTGCTCAATCCCAGTGGCCCTCGTTTTGTCCCCTTCCTTCTTCATACCTAGTTTAAAGACATTTCAGTGAGTCCCGCCTTTCCTCGGCTAAGATCCTCTTATCCCTCAGAGACAGGCTTCTTCCATCTCCATCCATCATGCCAGGTGCCAAGTAACTTATCCTGTGGTCAATAAAAAACAAAATTTCTGTGTTTGCACCAACTTCTAAGCCATGTATTTATGAGATGGACTTTTTGGATCCTCTCAGTATCCTGCCCTGCCACTGAAGGTATAGAAGAAAACACCACCTGCATGCCCACTCCATCAACTACCCTCCCCAGTCCCCTGAAATCTTTCTTGATAGTTCTCAGGCTTTTCTCAACAATTTTGTCACTGCCAACCTGAACTATCAATAAGGGCTAATAATCAGAAGGGTGAATCAATCCAGGAAATTTTCTAGAAATGTTCCTGACACGTGCCCTGTGGAGGCAGCACACCTCCATACAGGTAAGGTCAGGCTGACAGATAGGGTCTTCTGTTCCTCTCAGCAGGGAGTCACCTATGACAACTGCCCTTCTGTCCTTCCAGGTGGAGGCAATGTTGAGGTGTGGGGTCAGATGCCTGACACAAGGCTACCTCACAGGTGGACCTCCCTCCATACCCCCACCAACCTCTCCCTCAAGTTCCTGGGCCTCAAACCTGTTGTGCAGAGTCACGTGGGTAGTCAAGGATGGTTGGGGTGGGGGATGCCGAGTTTGTATGTTTCCACTCCTCCTCCCTCTCAAATTGTTGCTAGGGGAGGAGAGGACAGGGGGCTCACTGTCGCACCATCTACCTGCTATTTCCCCTCTCCAACCTATCTGCAAGGTGGCAGGGGGTGACAGCCCCAGCTGTGTGCCAAGGTCTCGGGGCTGATAGGGACTGGCGCCGCCATCAATCTCCCTCTCACATTCCTTTATGGTCCTCAGCCTCTCCACCTCCTCCTTCAGGTTGACCACAAGGCTGAGTAACTCATTTAGCTGGTCACATCCTGTACAAGAGCTGCCTCCATTGCCTGGCACTGCAAAGGCCAGGCTCTGGCACTTGTGACAGCCAGTGACCTGTGTACTAGGATCCTGTGTTGGGACTTCAGTCTGAGTCTCCACATTTTAGCATCAGCCATCCCTTTATGCATGCACGGGACCTTAGTCTGGGTCTCCACATTCTTCTTGGCTGCAGTCTTCCTTTTGTGTGAGCATGGGACCTCTGTCTGGGTCTCCACAATTTTTGTGACCATAGCCTTCCACCGGGGTGCAGCCATGGCAAAACAGCAGGCTCATTAACACTACTAGATAGCCTTAATGAGGTGTGATTGATCAGCCCTGCCCTGCTGCAGGTAGTGCTGGCTCTACTCTCACCCCGTTTCCAAGTCGTTAACAGGAGCCCCCGTACTTATCACTCACTGGAAAGTGATAACAACCCTCCTTGCTTTGTAGCCTCGTGAATGGGTGGCTTACAGATTCTCCTCCTTAAAACAGCCCAGATGATTCTCACACCCTCACTTCTCTCTGTCCTAGAGGCTTTTTCTAGGCAGGGGGCATGGATTGCCATTGCCCTGGCAACACCCACACCATGATAGCCACTTTTAGGAGAACTGCTGGGCTGCTCTGTTGTCTTGGGGGATCTCTGGATGAGGGAATCGACCAAAACACCCCTGTACCTCGCTATCTAGGTCACTTTGGATGACCTTCTCTTCACAGACATATCAACCACACCACACAGCTTGGTGTCATCTGCAAACTTGCTGAGGGTGCACTCAATCTCACTGTCAGTGTAATAGATGAAGATACTAAAGATCATTAATGCCAGTACTGACCCCTAGCCCCTGTGGGACACTATTTGTCACTGATCTCCATCCATTGAGCCATTGGCCACCATTCTCTGAGTACAGGCTCACAACCAGTTCCTTTTCCACTGAACAGTCTACCTAACAAATGTACGCATTTCCTCTTTGGAGAGAAGAATGCTACATGGGATCTTGTCAAATGCCTTACTGAAGTCCAAATGAGTGATATCAGTGGCACTTTCCTTGTCCATTAACACAGCTACACCACAGTTACACCATCATGAAAGGCCATTAAGTTGGCAGGACCTATCATATGTGAAGTCATGCAGATTATTCAGTATCTTCTTCCCATCTCCTATGTGATCTACCATATCTTCCAGGAGGATCTGCTCCATGATCTCCCCCAGTACTGAGGTGAGGCTGATGGTTCATTTGTTCTTTGAGTCATACTTTCTACCTTTCTTAAAAATTGATGTGACATTGCCTTTTTACAGTCATGGGGGGCTTCCCCTAACCACCATGACTTTTCAAATATCATCTAGAGTGGTGTGGCAACTACATCAGCTAGTTCCTCTCAGGACTCTGGGATTTATTTCATCAGGCACAGGTGTTCAGGATCCTTATGCAATCTTGAACCTGGTATTTATTTACGGTAGGAGGGCCATTGCTTTTCCAGTCCCCACCTTCTGATTCATTTCCTTTAGGGCTGTGTGAAGAAAGAGAGGGTTTGGAATGAGATAAAACTGTTGTTAAGTAGCTCAGTCTTCTCCTTGAGCACTCTTATTAGCCTGCCTGTATTGCTCACCAGGTGGGATATGCTGTCTTGGGCTTTAATTTTCTTGTTGATGTACTTGTAGAAGACTTTGTTTTTCTTCATGCTCCTTGCTAAGTTCAGTTCCATTTGGGCCTTGGACTTCCTGACCCCATCCCTATGCAACCTATCAGCATCCTTACACTCTTCCCAGTATATACGTCCCTTCTTCCACTGTCTGTGCATTTATATCTATTTAATGCAGTACAGAATTTTCTGAAGTAATTTGTTTGTACCCATTACTCATATTGGAGATGTGACCTTGCTATTGCAGCTTCTAGCCCAAACTTATATTCTCTACCATTTGTTAGGTTTTATTAATTTGGTAGCAGGCTCAGAAAGCAGTGTTCTGACTCTCATTCATGTATAGGACCAAGACTCCGTGGCCTCTGAGGAAGTTCGTTGTTCTAGACAGCTTATGTATTTCCATACTGCCCCACTCCATTATGTTTTTGTATCCCCTCTGAAACCAATGAGCAATCCTATTGTGTGAAGCACTATGCAACATTGTCATTTTTGTCAATTGTCATATATTATACATAATATAAATAAAATACATATATACATAATTGTCAAGTAGATGGGGGTAGAAATGGAAGATAAAAGGAGACAGTACTATTGTTTGTTTAAAAATAAATACATTTTAAATATAGAGATTGAGAAAGAGTAAGGGTTTCATGTAAATAAGGCAAGGACTCTGTTTTACTACTAGACCTTAATATGTCTAGGTCTGGGATTGCTGCAGGACAGCCCTTATGACCTAAAAGTGGTTCCCTAGGCTCTACATGAGATTTGCGGTTTAGCAGCCCCGGCCATCAGGAGAAGAAAGCTCCTCATTTACTTCCATAAGATGGCATGGTATTTATAGAAAAGAAAGATACTGAATCCAGGATGACTCTACCTGGCACACAGTATATCAGAGACAGTGTTACCTTGAACCCAGTGGCACTGCTCATGAGATAGAATGTTAAATTTTTTTTGATGAATGAAAACACTACAAGGAGGAGCTTCTATTCCGATAGTATACACACAATGTTACTGTCTTCTGATTTTGAAGATGTAAGAGATTTTGCATTTTTAAAATCAGAGTGCAAATAAATTCCATGGCTTTTTGAAGGAATTTCATAGAAGGAAAAGGAATTATTTACAAGTAAATACTTTTCAACTTAAAAAAAAAAAAAAAAAAAGGCTTTTTCTATTGTAGATAGGCTTTTTACTCATAGCTACGTATTGTATCCATTTCATGATGTGCTTCTTTATCATTACTTGAAAGTCTTACCATTTTAACAGGATGGAATAGCAATGAATTTTTTTACACAAGAAAATAGAGTGAAAAATATGAGTAATTTGTGAAGATCATCCGCCATCTGTGGTAATAGACTTGTGCCATACACTGTAGCAAGTCTGGGATTTAGTATTAAAATTATACCCTAATTAGTTATAAAAAGGAATAACTATTTCCTGTTTTCATCACAGAGAAGAGCATCAGCTTCCACTTTGACTTCAATGGCAAATAGCCTGTTTCTTTTAGCAAAGTTTTCAGTACATGTAAGTCACATTAAAGTAAAATCCTAAAGTCTGAATTCATCAAAAACAAAAACAAAAAGTTTTTGAGGTCAGGATTGGTTTTGTATTAGTAGATCAGTAATAAAGATGAACAGACAGTGTCACTGATTTTGTTATATATGACCTTGAAGTATTAGATTACCACTCAAAAACAGTCAGAAATACTTAATCCATCCATGCTTTATTCATTATTTTATAGCAGTATCTACTTCAAAGTATAGGATGGAAATACAAAAAGTAAACAAACAAACAAACAAACAAAAACAGAAAAACAAACCCTGACACAGTTATGTAAACTGTAACAGTAAATTGTCTTGATTCACTTTCTCTTTCAGTTATTTATACAATTTGACATGTAGGTCTCCATAAAGGCGACTTCCACCTCCAATGGTTTTCCATATGACAATTAACAAAGCATATTTCTTCTCACTCTCTGGTAGTTTATTATACAGTACAGTCTCTTCAGCATATGTCAACTACTCTGATGACAATTTTTTGCCTTCAGGCAAGTCCATGACCCTTTTAAAGATTCCTGGGTGACTAGGGTTTCCTATTCAAGCTCATTGTGCTAGAATACCTAATGTTGCTTTTGGATAGGACTAAATGATAATTCACTGTTTGGTTTTGTTTTACTAACTTGAGATGATAAAGGAAAGTATTAGTATTTCAACTTAATACCAAGCACCAGTGGAAAAAGAGACGAGTATATGGAGTATTTTGAGAGTAAAGGGGAATCATTTGAGTAAAGTATTACAAAGTTTTATCTGTGTTGGCACTGATTCCTAGCTGTCTAGAAGACGGGGGAAACAAGTTGTGAGAGTGAAGGATGTTTTACCTCTGTTTTTGAAATAGCATGTTTAGATTCAGTGTGAAAAGGAAGGCTGGTGTCTCCTGGGGAAGCCCCACTGTTCTAATGCTGCACACAAGCATGGGATGTGTTGAGGATGTGTCTTCAGCAACTTCATTGTGTTTGCATTTCTAAATGTTCTTGATTTCTTGCCATCTAAGCACCCTGGTACTCTTTTCAGTAAAAATGGAAAGTAGCAATGAATCTGTTTCACAAAAACACTGTATTTTTTTTGAATTTACTACAACCTGTAAGACAAATTTGGAGAATTTCATTCTTTTTCTATTCAATATAACATAAAAATTCATGTGTTCTGAAATTGTTTGTTATGAATATAATGAATTTTAGGGAAGAAGTGCTCTTAAGAATAATTGTCTGATAAACAACTTGAGGTTTGAATGATTGTACTGTTTATGTTTTATCAATCAATTTAGAGGAAAATAATAAATAATATTAGAATGTTTTGTTAGTGATTAATAAAGTCCAAAATCTCTTCAACACTGGGGTAAGGCTGGAAGTGTTATCTTCTCTACAAATCCTATTTTTATTCAGAATTCTGAGTTGACTCAAGTGGCATATGCCAGCA